>MJUU01065115.1:12364-22452 GCA_002080025.1 Modiolus philippinarum | reverse complement strand
GGAAATAGCACGGGGCTTTATTCAACATACGTTGAATATGAAAATTTCTCCTATGATGCACGATTGTTATATATTCCTTTCATGGATAGTAATTTGTGGTACACAACAAGACTTTGAAGCTGGAGTTAAATATGGACTCATTGAATCGCTTTTACAGGAATTTCATTGGTTTAGCGACAAGTAATAACACATCACGAGTAAAATTCTTTTCTGATTGTGGTAATCTAGTATAAGGCAGCATGTGCTATATTATATTAAACATCGCACCTGTAAGCAACGTCAATGATGACACTGCACAATTAATGCGATATACTCGACAGTAGGGTGACATACTCAACAGTGAGATGGTATACCAATTACCACCTTTACGCTAACCAATCAAAGTTAAGGAAATCCATGTGAGGTTGAATATATTCAGATAATCAAAATAATAAAATATGGTTTTTCGTACACACACGAAGAGACAAAAACCAAATACTAACGTGTACAGCACTGTGGGTAACTCCTTCCAATCAATAGATTCCCTCATGTTGTAATGCTACACTTGTCTTCATTTACGTCGAGTTACTGTAATTTCGTTTATTCTCAGCATTATATCAAATTTAGGAGGTCGCTTAATTATTCTGGAAATGAAAACAACGAAAGTGTTATCTTTAGGGCGCATTATATGTGATCACGTGCAACTAATTACTTAGATTGGAAGCTTTTAAGACAATCCTCTGAACATTCAGGTTTTTCGTTGATACAACATTGATTGTATGAACATCAAAATGGATGTAGGTTTATTTTTTGTATTTCAAATGATTTTTACATGTAGGGGCCAATTATTAGACACATATGTTGCACCTCTCATTGATCGGGAAAACGTTCCGTTGACTGCTGTGATAAATACAAGTTCTATCAGCACTGTAATCGTCCGATCTTTAGAATCACCGATCATAAATTTGATAAGGTCGACGATGAAAAAACAAATTGATATCGAATTGAAATTGGTCAAAGAAGATTTAGAAAAAAGTCAAAACCAGACGGACGACCTAATGAATAAATTAGAAGCATTGGAAAATGAATTGAAACAAAAACCAACAGACTGTTTTGACATAGATAAAAACAAAGGCAGTGGAATCTATACAATATTTCCCGAATACTCTATCAGAGGATTCCAAGTTATCTGTGATATGGAAACAGATGGAGGAGGATGGACGGTGAGTTTTTGTTTTAGTAATATATGGCGTGTTATAGAGTAGATACCGGTAAGATAAATAATTGATATTCTCACCATGGAAAATATTAAGGATTGGCAGTAATTCAAACATGCGAAGACCATATGAGTGAATTATCGGACTAAAGTTTAGCTTCAATAGCCATATTGCCAATTTTGTTTTTGTTTTTGTTTCTTTCTTTTTTCTATTTTTTTGTTTTGGGGGGGGAGGTTCAAAAGTCACAAACTGTGTTCTCTTACCCTTTTAAATATCTTTGAATTTCTGGCATTCCGAACGTTTAGATTTTATTTGCATTGAAGAGATGCGCATGTGCAGAATATAAATTAACAGTAACTTCGGTATTTAGTCATTAGAACAATGGATGTTGATCTACATTTACGTCGTTTTTCGACCGTAGCAAATGATTCCAGGTCAGAAACTTATTTTTTGAGTGATGGAATTAAGAATAGCGGAATCGATAAATCAAGTAGTGCACAAAATTTAGTAAGATGCAGCCCGATTGTGAATTTTTTATAGATAATATCGCAATGAATTTAATTGATAATTTTTATTAAAATATTAGGTATTAGTTTGTTTCAAACAAAAGGCTCATCTTCAATAATGAATGCTTCTTATTTAATAAAGGCGAACGTTCCTTATTACTTTTAAGGTGGTTCGGGGGACTAAGCAAAATCCATCAGAATTTTTCAATAATTTGCAGAATTAAACTTCAAAAATTGGACTTCCAAAAAATAAAATAAAAATTGGGGGACACGGACCATATAAGCTCACAATCTTTCCCCGAAAATATGGATTTTTTAGTTGAAATGTTAAGGAAAATTGCCATTTTTTAAAAATTATTCAAGTCAAATCCATGAGAATTTTGATTAATTTTGTATATAGCTAGCCCCTGTATTGATCTTTCTAAAAACAAAAAGAAAAATGGGGGTCACGGACTTTATTACGAAATTATTTCACAAAGTCAAATTTTTCGTAGTGATTTCTTTGTAAAATATTTTTTGAAATTACCTCCCTTTTTTAAATTTTCTTTTCAAAAATTTTACAGTACAAATACTATTCTGAATTTTCCTTCAAAAATAAATGGAAAACTAAGAGAAATAGACCCATTGTTTGTGTTTTAAGTCAAATATTGTACAAATTTGTCCAAATTTTGAAATGTTTGTATATTTCTTTAATAAAAATTACCTATCAAAGCATGAAATATGAAAACAAAATGGCGGAATACCACTGATCCACCTAAAATAGCAAACCAATTATACGACATACATGCTGTGGAATATAATGATGAACCAAAGAATTCACATTTGGTTTTTTATTACACATATCATAGAAATATGGAGTTAAATAGAAAAATAGTTTAATATTTCTCCTACAAAGTGCCTTCTCGACACCTGGATTGACCTCCAAGTGTTCTGTTTACAAAAATGACCGGGGCTCCCCGGGTGGTTGTTCGAGGAAACTCATTCTTCATTTGAGGTAGTCAGGTCATGATAGCGCCATTTAAATAAAATATTAAATATGAAAATATGATAACAGAGATATGGAAGAATTCAGTGAGGTTTATATCAAAAAGTACACGAGGGGTCATGATGATTTTTAATACAGTTTGCTTACAATAGTTCGCTTTCGGGCATTATGTATTTTGAACTCAATATCCATTGTTGAAAAGGCGTTCATTTCCTTATCCAGCAAGCGGAGGATCTCTGCAACCGGCTCCTGAAAACCATTTTGAGGGGGTAAGAGAAGTCTGTAATTAATTTATAAATAAAATGTTGTCTACATGTACTCATATTGTACTTAGTCTAGCAGTTCCTCTGATATAATAAACTGCTTTCCTGATTGATTGATTGATTGATTATTGTTTAACGTCTACTCAGCAATATTTCAGCTATATCAAGACGAGAACAAGTTTGTTAATAAATAATCACTTTGGGGTATGGAAAGGGCCATGGGACGGGAAATTCTGACTGCCACTGGAAAAGTAGGGTGAAATCGTCAAGGGCGGGGAATTTAGCCTTGTAGCCGATCACCTACGGACCACCCAACGTGCAGGAAGCGTGGCATTTCTTCCAACACGTGGACCTGAGTTTACATCCCATCCGAAAGATGTGTTGTGTATTTATTAATCCCGCACAACCACGGAATGGGTCCTATTTCTATATCCCGGGACCCTCGGGGTCAGCCTCCGTTTAGGAGGGGTCACACCCCGCAAGCCGGAGATACTAGGTCCTATTTCTATACCCCGGGGTTCCCTCGGGGTCCTCTGTTAGGACGACTCATACTCCAAGCTCAGAGGATGCTGCGGGCCTATTCATAAGCCGGGACCGCGCTCGGCGGACCGCTTTCCTGAAAAAAGTTCCAACGGATAAACACAAAATGGCTCAGATAATAAATATAATATACAAATTTATAAATTTATTTTTAATTAATAAATAGATAACGAATAAGGCATATTATTATATTTGTATTTTTATTTCTATGTATAAAGTATGGAAATGTATCTACTCAATAAAACATTTACTGCACAGTTGAGTATGATAAATTATATTGCACAATGACTTTGATTGACGTTTACAGGCCACACCCCTTTTACACCTCCATGGATATACCATTCCTCTTTTGTTTGTCATCGATGATATCAGCCATGTCAATCAAATATAATAAACAATTATGGCACTTTTATACTCGATAATTATGGGGTTTAACGGAGGGCAAAAGATAATATTGAACTTAGGGTAAACCTACGTTCAATATAACTTTATTGCTCCGTTAAAACCCATATTGATCTCGTGGAAGTGCCCTAATTGTAAATTATTACATACTTAGTAAAAATAATGGCATTTTTGTATGTTGAATATGGCTGGAAGTAAACAGTTGACATTTTCACATTCCGGGAAAATGAACGGTAACATTTTTCTGGGTCGGGAAAATAAGCAGTTATTTTTCCGGGATGTGAAAATATGGCCTGTTTACTTCCGGTCATTTAAGGTTTTCAGAAGTATGTTATAAACATTTTAGTACATGATCATTTCCATATTGGCCACTTTTCATCACTCGACCCATATTGGCCATCGACTTCGTCTTGTGTCAATATAGGAATCTTGAGTAAATAACTAGGCCAACATGGAAATGCCTATGTATTGAGCCGTAGGCATTTTCTTCTACAGGTTTTTCAGAGACGAATTGACGGTTCAACAAATTTTTACAGAGGTTGGTCAGAATACGAAAATGGATTTGGAGACTTAGAGAGGGAATTCTGGCTCGGTACGTATCGAAGTAAGAGCAAGAAGAGAACATGTAATGCAATGCATGAACAAGTTAAAAAAAAAATGATACTGAAACTTCAACGTATGAGTCATATTAGTTGCAGGCACATTTTGTATGTTATAACAGAAGTAGGCACAAACAGCTTAATTTTAGTTTGAATTGTATTATTAAGCCAATAACCCATAACCATAACGATAATCCATTGGTAGATAGGGGAATGCCCTATTTATGCAGTAGTCGGGTCATAAAACGAAAAGCCTGACCACGAACCATTATAGCCTAACTGTGTAGAGAAACGAATTCCATGCTCTATGCAGTTTAAAGACCCTTTCTATATTTTTCCAAGGAGAGCTGAGTCACTGGGTCTCGTATAGAAGGCTTGATTTCTCCCCGTTTCCAGTGGCAATCAAAGCTCCTTGACCTAGTTGTCCCATCCAGCTTTAAAAGGGAAAAGGTAAAATATATTCAGGTTAAAAATCAATGAGTTAAGATTGCGATTAAAAATTTTATATAATTTAAAAACATATTATTTTTGACCCCAAAAATATCTCATCACAATAAAAACTTATGTTGATCTCGTCAACCAAGGATAACCCATAAAAACCTTTCAATTGGGTCCTTCAAAATAAGTATAAACGTAATTTAATTTACTTAAATATTTTTAAGGTCAAAGTATTAATAGCAGGCGAAAATGGTAGTGCAGTTGGTCTTTAAGATGGCGTCAATCAGATATCAATTCTTCCTTACATCTAGTAAATGACATTTCAACTCCTTTTAAAATCGAGTTATTGTGGTGGTCGATTTGATGGAATATGAAAGTGAGTTCCAATCTTGGATAGCGTTATAAAAATGATGTTGTTTCTGTGCCTTTAATCTTAGGTTTTACAAAATTAAAGGGACTTGATCGGTATTATATTTATGGTGTTCATTTATTTTTACAAAGTTTTTTTTTTTTGATATGATGGACGTTTATTATTAAAGATTTTATGCGCGTGGTTCAATCTTAATCGTTTTACTCTTTGCTCCACGTTCAGATATCTCAAACTTTGTAATTCCGGTGTTCCTATAGTCTCTCTTGGCCCCAAGTTTTTTATGAATCTTACTGTTTTATTTTGAGTCACTTATACTTTTTGTTTTAAAGATTTAGATAAACCTGCATACCAGGAGGAACATGAATGGTCAAAATGACATTGGATAAGAGCCATGGATAATGTTTTCCTTGTTTCCGATGACAGACAATTCGCTTTTCTATACATAAATTTTAAACGAGAGTTTACTTTCTTAATGATAGAGTTTGCAGTTTTTTCATCAGATAAATTTTGATCAATTTCAATACCCAAATATTTAATGCTACTCTGTGATTTTATAGCATGACCATTACAATTAATTTGAAATTCCAATATTTTTGTTAATTTCCGCTTCGGTGCAAAGAGTATGCACTCAGTCTTAACGACCCCGAGGGAACCCCTGGGTATAGAAATAGGACCTAGTATCTCCGGCTTGCGGGGTATGACCCCTCCTAAACGGACTGACCCCGGGATATTGAAATAGGACCCAATCCATGGTTGTGTGGGATGAATAAATACACAACCCATCTTTTGGATGGGATGTAGACTCAGGTCCACGTGATGAAAGAAATGCCACGCTTCCTGCACGTTAAAGAACCCTTGTAGCAAGCTCTTTTTTGAGTGGTCCGTAGATGATCGGCTACAAGGCTTAAGGGGGTAGACTTGGGGTAGGAGGAAATAACTCTGTTTTTCACTTTTTTTATTACTTACACACACAAATAGAATCATTTAAATAGGTATTATCAAAATTTTTGAAGTGCAAAATTTTTTCCACAAAGCAAATAAAAGTAAATTTTGTCATGAAAACAAATACCTAACATCCAGTTATTAATGATGAGAGCATTTTTCTCTACATTTTTGCAATGCTGTCCAAAGATGATGAAAATATGTAAAAGTCAGATTTCTTCCAAGGGAGGTAATTTATAGCACAGATTCAGCAATTTTATTGATTTTTACCCACTTTGTTATAAATTAAGAAAAAATGGGACGGTAGAATTTTCTAAAATTTTAATATATCTTACATATACTAGTTTTCTTTCTATTCTCAGTTTTTGGTGAAAATTAAACGACAGAAGTTTTTACAAAAAGTGTTAAAAAGTGATCAAAATAGCGTAAAAAGTTCATTCTGTACTATTCTGAACACCCATGTATTCCACTTCAAAATAGTTAAATTTACTATCATTATTCATGCTTATTTTCACACATGTCAAAACTACAGAATTTTGCATTTTGAATCATTTTAGATCAAATTAAAATTTAATTAGAGCCAATTTTATACACCACAATAAAGTACTGAACGGACCAAATAATATGAGGAAACAGGGTATCTTTGATGACCACAAGAGATAAAACGGGACGGTAAAAATTGTAGAAAATTGATGAAATTCGACATGAACATGTGTAGTTTTAATACTGAAAATATTAAGAAAATTATAAACGAGTGGAAAATTTTAGGCTTCCCCAGGTCTACCCCCTTAATTCCCCGCCCCTTTCGATTTCACCCTACTTTTCCAGTGGCAGCCAGAATTTCCCGTCCCATGACCCTTGCCATACCCCAAAGTAATTATTTATTAACAAACTTGTTCTCGTCTTGATATAGCTGAAATATTGCTAAGTAGACGTTAACAATATTCAATCAATCAATCAATCTCAGTCTTACCAAGATGGAGAGATAATTTGTTGTCAACAAGCAACAAGCAATATGATTCAAGTTCTTTGCCGAGTTTGTCGGCTATAAAATCAGGATCCATATGTGAAAACAAAATAGTACTGTCATCGGCATACAAAGGAAGTTTACATCAGGATTGATGCTGATGACCATATCATTCACGTAACAAAGAAAGAGCAAAGGAACTAGAATACTACCCTGTGGAACACCAGAAGTAATATTGGAATAAGTAGATTCTGTGCCATTTACGATTACCAGTTGATTTCGTCCTGTAAAATACGATTCAAACCATTTAACAGCTTTCACACCCATCACATGTAGCTTACTGCATAGGATCTGATGATCTAAAGTATCAAAAGCCTTTTTCAGATCTATCACCACCATGCCTGTATATAAACCTTTAGCTATTTGTGTTTTGATATGATGTACAAGACATGTGTCAGTTGAATAAGCGCTTCTAAAACCTGATTGAATATATCTTTATATCTTTTTTCTTTTATTTTTGTATTTTTTATGAATTGATTAACTTGTTCTCGTCCTAATATATATGAAATATTGCTCAGTGGACGTAAAACTAATCAATCAATCAATCATATTTTTTTTTGCCCGTTACCTTTCTGAAAATATATTAATATGATTGACCAAAGCAGGCTTGTTTTTATTTTAGGAAATTTCAAGCTTCATATTTTGACCTCGCAGGGAAAACATGAACTCCGTGTTGACCTTGAAGACTTTGAAAATAATAAACGTTATGCCAAGTATACTACGTTTTCTGTTGGCAATAAGGAAACTAAGTACAGATTGACAGTGGGCGGATATAGTGGTGATGCGGGTATGTTTGACATTAATATTTTCATATGGACCGTGCAGAAACTGGTTCAATATACATACATCAACTTGAAAGAAAGAGGCAAAACATTGGCTTTGGTCATAATTTCTGAACGAAAGGCACAATCCTTTTTAACTGCTTGCTTTCGATGGAAATTGTTGAAAATTGTGTAATATATATCAATCAAATGTATTTATCATACATTGTTTACTAAAATAAAAAAGTTTTTTAGGTTAACAGTAAAAACTGTCAAATGGCAGTTAAATGGTATTTCAGATTATAAAGGGTTTAGAAAAAGTATATTAAGGGAAATGCTTCGTTTCAAAATTAATTTCTTTGCTTGAATTGGGGTTAATTATGAATGGAAAAGTAATTGGTGACAAGTTTTTATCATTCAGTTGTCAATTGATTTCAAAGTAATAGTCGACGTGTAACAGTCGCATACTGTTTTACATTCCTAATCTTTCTTCTTGTCCCGTCTGTTGATGACCCTGTTGTTGTAGAAACAAAATTTACAGTAAGTTCGGTATTCAGTTATTTGTTACCACAAGTCGATGTTTCTGCTGGTGGTCCATTAGTCTCCGAGGGTATACATCAGCTCAACAGTCAGTACTTTGGTGCTGATCCGAAAGCCGATTTTATTTGGAAACTTGCAATATTTAAATTTTTGTTAAATTGTTAAAAACTAAGGAGTATCTCCTCCATGCTAAGCTCTGTCAATAGCTGATTTTGGCTTTCCATTAAGAACATATTGGCTAATTGTTCTCTGTCTGTTCTGAAGCATCTTTGAGTATATGGTCTTCAAAATATTTCGATCTTATCTGCACTGAAGAGACAAAAGTTATCGAAATGGATATATGCCGAAACAAATTTTACGGTAACTTCGGTATTTAGTTATTTGATGAAATATTGAAACATTCTTCCAGAATCGCTTTTGCTTTATTTTTCATTTTTAAATTTTCGCGATTCTCACTTTCTGATTTGGTATTCGCATGCCGATGTATTATCTTATTTCTAATAACGGAGAAAGGCTATGCACAACTGTTATCGATATTGCATTCTAGTCTTTATAATTCTCACATTGCTATTAATGAATAGTGTTGGTTCTATGCATTGAAATGGTACATGACAAGTCCATCGTTGTATAATTGTAACTTGACATTAGAAGTCTTAATATAATTACATTGTGCCATTTAAGACACCTAATTTGGTTCTCAACTAAACAGGAGAGTAAACGAAGAAACAATGAAGTCTTTCGCCCTAACAGTTCCTTATAGGCAACCTGTATGCCCAACTTTACCTGCATAACTGACATCTGATGCAGTTGCATTTATTTGAATGAAATCTACACTCACATGATGGACTTTACCCCTCAGGCATGCATAAATGAAAACGATTAGTTTTGGCAAGCAAATAGTACATTCTAAACTAGTACTCCTCATCCATCGGTATTCGACTTTCATTGATGGTTTTTTTTTATTAATTTTTATTGGTAATTTGTATCTTTGATCTCGTGAGGCGAACATTTTCAGTATTTGCTTCTGTCCGAATACGGAAAAAAAGTTGCCTCAATATATTACAAAGAAATCGACATCTACAAAAAAAAAACCTTGGGTTTATAACAAATCTTTTACTAATGAATAGTCATTAATTGTTTTTCATTTTTCAAAATTTATTCAGTCAACGTGATAAAGAAAATTACCGATGAAAGTTTCATTTCTGATAATTCAAATAGACTCGCCGACAAGGGGCTCGTCCATTACTGTTGACAATATTCTTTTGTGTCAGAAACAAAACTTCCATTTTTTCTATATTTAATTCACTATCAAGAATTTGACATATTCTATTAACCATGGCGCCATTCTTTTGGAGTATGTTCAAGTCCGATGGCATTTTATGCACAATTCGTTTAATAATGTTCAACATTATTTATTTCCATTCGTGCTCGATTACGTTTTAAATAAACTTTTCACATGTAGAATACCGATGAAAGAATTAAAATCGCGTTATTAACTACGAAAATCAATGGCAAGAGA
>MJUU01065115.1:0-12124 GCA_002080025.1 Modiolus philippinarum | reverse complement strand
AAAAAAATTGATAGGTTGATGATTTTGTTTTTGAGATATAAGTGATTGAAAATTTGGCGGGAAACTGAACTCCTCTGATTTTTGATAGGAATAACATTAGCAAGGTTTGACCATGAATGAATGTGACAGAATAAATAGAATTCAATGAAATTTTTACAGAATGCTTACAAAGATGTATAAAATTAAACTATGGATAAAAATAAGGGGTTCAATGGGCAAATAATTACAATGCTTTTAAATGGATAAAACCCGAGGATCCCGAAAATCTGACAGAAATCCCAAAACATGAGGAGCAAACCTCCTTAAATGGTAAACAGACTTTACTCAGTTCCGTTGTTTATATTCCCTTATTTCTCATCTTTAAAAAGAGTGTAGCCTCAATTCATTAGACCACTCAATTTCTAAACAACTTTTTTGAGATTTATGACCTTGCATCTCTTTCATGGTGGCTTTCTTGTGTTTTATTGCCTCGCTATCGTTATATCTACCGTCAAACACTACAAATATTCCTTCGTTTTTAAGATTATAGTTACAAAATGTATGTTAATGTTAGAGAATTTTGGTAAACTACTCGAACGATTGTCCTTGTCTGCGACTTGTTATTTAGGTAGTTCGAGCCTATTAAAAACATTAGACATTTTTTTTGTAGCTCTTAAGTCATATGTTCCAAAAATAAAATAAAAACATATGTCACCGATCATCTTTTCCCGATATCAAGCTTTGAAAATCAGGCCAAATTCAGGATTTTTCAGCAAAATTTACAAAGAATATATAGGGAACAGTGCGAACATCCTTACTGTTTAGCTTTTACATGAAAAAAAAACATCAGGTTTGGGTACCCATAAACCGGTTTAACCCTACCGCTGGCTTTTGCTAGTGCCGGTACCAAGTCCGGCTGTCCCGAGTTCCTATCGTTGTTTATCTTTGTCTTTTGTATTTTTATTGTGGGTTTTTTCTTGTGCAATTCCTATTTACTTTCTGGCATGTGGCTATGTTTTTCGGCCATTGTAGATGTTTCCTGTTATCTTTTTTTTCCATCAGATAGATTTTTTTTTACTTTTTGATATTTTAGAGATAAACAATTCAGCTATCTGTCGAGCTGATAAAATCTATATCTTACCGTTTAATATTGTTTACGAAATAGACAATATTTACAGAAAGAGGGAGATAATTTGCGGGAAAGTGAATGAAATTAATATGTCAATCTATTATGACGTCACAATAAAAAAGCTGAGAAAAGAACATTCCGGCTTAAATATCAATCCGATTCCTCATCCGACTCAATTTTCGATATGCACTAATCGAATACGCCTTATTAGCGTCGATTTACCTTAATATAAAAAATGAAAGCGCTGCTTGTTTATAGCCTGTGTTGACTTGCCTAATTTGTTCATATATTATCATTTAAGTTTAATTTTACCACAGTCAAGAAATTAATCAGAGGACGCTGTTGACATAAGTGAGGAATATCAAGCAATTCTAATCATTTGCAGATAATATTTTTCCAAAACATTCCCATTTATCAGGTTTCAAGGTACTGCATGTCTCTCTTTCAGGGTGGCTTTCTCGTGTTTTGATCGGCTCGCTATCGTAAAATCTACTGTCAAACACGCCACAATATTCCGTCTTTTTTTAACATTATAGTTTTGTTCATGTTAGCGAACTCTGGCCAGCTGCACGTGAGGTATGATCAATTGCCCTAGTTTTCCTACTTTTTCTTAATCTAAAAGAATGAAAACTTAATTTAATTGCATTGTTAGAACCTATGTTGCTCTGCCTAATTTGTTCATAATCATTTTAGCATAATTTTAACACAATCAAGAATTTGATCTGAGGATGTCGCTTACATCAACTATGCATCTTATTTGATATAAATAAGGAATATCAAAAATTCTAATTATTTGCAATTAATAGGATTCTAAAAATCCATTCATATAACATATACAGGTACTGGTATTTTTTTATTTTAAACTCTTATATATTTTGATATGTGTATTTTCATCAAAACACACGCATAAAATTGTATTAATCAACTGAATGAATAAGACACTAACATATTCATGCCACTACGTACAAACCTAATCTCGTTTTGTAACACATTTCATTATTACTCGTGTTGTAAATACTTATTTTACTTCACAGGAGATAGCTTGGCATCTGGTAATGGGTCACCATTCTCCACAAAGGACAGAGACAATGATAAATACGGCGCCAACTGTGCAGAGTCATTCAAAGGAGCATGGTGGTACACCAATTGTCACAGCTCAAATCTGAACGGCCTTTATCTGAAAGGAAATCATAGTTCATACGCTAATGGCATAAATTGGAGCAATTGGAAAGGATATCACTACTCCATGAAATCTACAAAAATGATGACTAGAAAAGTAAAGTGACAAATCTATTTGTAGTCTTCACATTTTAAATGACAAGCATAAATGCATTAAAATGAATTCATTTTCCTTGTGTACATATAGAATAAAATGCCATAAAAGTTCCCGAGTCAGCTATCCTTATTTCGCAAGATGCTAGTAACTATGTATTGTTACTGAAGCTGTGGCAATTTCCATGTTTAACACAGAAGTTTCAAAGTAAAAAATAAAAAAAAGTAATTGCTTATTGATTTCGTTGCAGAGACGCTTATTAATCTGTTTGTCCGAAAACAATTCTTAGCTCACCCGTTAAAAAGGGCTGTTAGCTTTTGTCCTCACTAGGCGTTCATCATCGTCCATCCCTATCTTTTTTTTTACAAACCTTCCCTGAAACTACAAAGCCAAATGGTTTGAAACTTGAATGATCATTGGTGAGTCTTCTTTTAAGACTCTTCCTTTTGATAAAGTCAAAGGTGCAAACATGGCCTCAGGTACTGTGAATACAACATATATTTTTTTTTTTTTTTTTTTTTTTTTNAAAATCTCACATGAGTACAAATGATCAGCATGATGAGGCCTACCAACGCTCCAATTTTGAAAAATATCCGACAACCCGTTATGGATTTATTGTCACTTGTATTTAGTTATTTGTATGTATTTTCTTTTTCTTTTTCTTTCGTCTTGGAAATTGAAAATATATATTTTAAAGATAGTGGTAAAGTTTAAATTATCTTATAGCGCATTATATTCAAGTTGTAAAATTATCGCGGATATCAGTGTAAGATTTATTCGCGGGTTTTTAGTAAACGTCATCATGTTCATTTCTATCCAAGTTTATAATCAAATATTCGCGGGTATAAATTTGGCGCTTACCGTTTTAAACGCGAATAGCGCGAAGAGAAATATTCGGCGAAATGTAATAATCATACAGTACAAGAATAGTCAGCATACAAGAAAATACATATCCTGTAATTTTGAAGAAAATCTGACGAGGCATTTTTTTTTTCACTATTTTTATGCGGTTTACTCGTAATTCAAAATGTGTCAGAAAGAGGTCAAGTTTGAATTGTAAAAGTGTTTAGCACAAGGACTACAATTTAAATAATATGTACTG
Source organism: Modiolus philippinarum (assembly GCA_002080025.1). Classification (NCBI taxonomy): domain Eukaryota; kingdom Metazoa; phylum Mollusca; class Bivalvia; order Mytilida; family Modiolidae; genus Modiolus; species Modiolus philippinarum. The sequence goes on along the minus strand of MJUU01065115.1, from coordinate 8,641 downwards.
CATGTTTGTATCTCTAATAAGATTATCGCCACCAAGGAACGTAGTTTAAAATTAGAATCTTTGAAATCGCTTTTACAATTTTGATTGAAATTTAACGAAATAGTCCTGTGTTGGTTCCCTTCAAAGTTTGTGATTTTTTAGTTACTACCTATTAGGCCCCAATAACAAGATAATTGCCAGCATTGAACATAGTGTGACAAAGGACTTTAGAACGAATGCATTCGAAGATCTTCCCTAAAACCGCTTGAAAAAAAAATTATACTTAAACGTTATAAATCAGGTAAAAAACAGGTATTTTAAGGAATTTTGTGACATTGAGAAACCAAGCACATAGTAGGTAATGTGTTATTTTTGAGATGAACTTCTTGCATATTAGCCCGTCACCTTAATCGGTTTCCAGGGGCTCAAGCTACAGAGCTTTCGGGCGTGTCCCCAGTTAGTGGATAGGGGAGTGCCCTCAGGGGTAGTCAGGTCATAATACATAAAGTCTGACTGCGAATCATAGTAGCCAAACTGTTTGGAGAAGCGCCACGCTCCATGCAGTATAAAGACTCCTATATTTCCCTAAGGAGAATGGGCGTACTGGATGTCGTATGGAATGCTAAGTTCTCTGCCCCTTCCCATTTATCCCCTTTCCCAATGGCAATCAAAGGTCGTTGCTCCGGTTATCCCTTCCACCTTCATTTCTTTCTTCTTTAACTTGTTTTCGTCCTTATATAGCTGAAATATTGCTAATGGACGATATAACCTCTGACTAATCAATCAATCTTGCATTTCAGTATCCTTGTAAGGTTGTTTGGTAAATGTTTTTTTTTCGTCACAGTACGTAGGAAAATTTTGACTTGGCTGATTCGTTTTGTTGGAAATCGATATATTATCTCATTCAGATTATCGCAAAGTTGTTTGCTTCAATGTCAACAGGTGCAAACACATATTTTTTTATCGAAATTTCTCAATTTTGACCTAATCATATTGACAGACAGCTTAGAAGATGACTCAACATAATTATGTTTATAAAATTTATTCAATTGCTGATTTTGACCATAATTTCATCTTTTAACAAATTTAAACCGTGCTTATCAGAAATTTCACGTTTGCAGCATTTTACACAATAATTGTTAATTGGGGGTAATAACAAGATTACCGAACAGAGTTGTCGATAGGGTCTGTAAGTCTTGTCCAATTTTGTTACTTCCGGGATCAAAAACTGTACCCGGAAGTTACATTTTAAACAAAGATATATGACGTTTCAAACAAAAAATTGAACCTCGCACATGACGAAACTTACAGACCCTATAGCCAAAGTCCAGGAGACAAAAAGACAAAGCAGGTGGAAACCAAAGGAAAAATTGCCGACCACAATGGTCTTGACTTGGTACAGGCATTTCAAAATAAATGGTGGGTTACACCGGTTTTATTGCAATCCACTTCTACCCTTCCATTGACGAAATGTCCGATAATTGTATCTTTAATAAAATACGGGTTTGCCATTTTATTTTTAGGGTGAGCGATATTTAGGCTCTTTTCTAAGAAAATGAACTTGTTTGTCTTCAATGGAATTTAGTTCCCCTTGAATATATGTCCACAAGGATCACAGCTCTATAGATATGTGGAACAATCTTAAACTGTGCTCCGCATTAGCGTTCTTCCTTTGGGTTTAAAAGAAATTAGCATATCTTGTGTTAAAAAATTGTTTTCAAAATCAAAGTACATTTCGGTTTAATTTGAAGGTTTGGTACAAGATAGGTAAAAAAATCCTAAAGGGTCCCTTATAAACTATAACCGACCTACCGTTCGGTGTAGGGTTTCCTCACCGTTGATTGAAGATCTTATGGTGGCTTTGAGTTGTTGTAACTCCCTTTTGGGTCGTTGTCTCTTTGACACATTCCCCGTCTCCCTTCTTTTTTTCTCTGTTCATTGCTTTATCCATGTTTCTTGTTTCCCGGAACCTGAATCAGCTTTCAGGGCCTCTATCTACAGATTTCAGGGCCTCTATCTACAGCTTTCAGGGCATCTTTCTACAGAACTAACACGGTGCATCCTCAGGTAGTGGATAGGAAATACTATTTCATAGTCAGGTTGAATACTTATATTAGGTCAGGAACAACAGGAGAAAAACTGAGGAGAAACTTCACGTTCCATAAAGCAAAAATACTTCTATATCCGAGGAAAAAAGTCACTGGGTTCTTTTTGACGCAAAATTTCTTGTCTTGCCAATTTCTAAAATTCCTCACTGGCAATCAGAACTCGTTTCCCCGGTTCTCCATGCCACATTCTGTTTTCTTCTGTTCCGGTATTTTTATTCGTTTTGTAGAGCACCTCCTTATTAGGAATATTAAAATCACAATACAGGCTCAAGTTTAAAAGTGTATCTACAGCCCTGTTGTCGTGTAATTAATGTTAAAAGTTTGAAGTAACTTATTTACATGTTCTGCTCATTTTAAAATCTAAAAAGAGAGAGATTACTCGACTATACTCGTTAGAGTGGGTGCTCAGACTCTCGTCGTTAAATCTTAGTACTAGTCTTTCAGATTCTGAAAGTTTTTACTCTTTCTTCTAAGATGTACGACCTCATTAAATTCATGTCCTGTTATAGCCGACATACTATCAACTGTCTGTTATTATCAAACTAATCAATTAATTTAAGTCACGTGATCCAACAATACACTTTTTAGAAGTAAAAAAAAAGTGTTGAAATCAGAATACGTATGTGTTTGGGGTGTCTTTTGGCGCCAGATAATTTACACTCTTTCTATATCAAATTTCGAGCACACAGAAGACTCAAGGTGTGCCTTATTTGTAAGTTTGCTTCTCGACAAACAGATGTGGGCGACCCACAACTGGAAAAAAAAATTGTACAAAAAGAAAGTTCTGTCCTTAAATGATTTTGGCTTTCCTTTCAGATGTTTTTTTTATGTTTTCTGTCATAATTTACAAATCTTGGTTTATTGTCTTTCCAATTATTTTGATTTGATCTGCACTGAAGAAATATAATGTGAAATGGAAATGAAAATGCATAAACTAAATTAGGGAGAACCTCAGTAGTTTGTTCTTTACTTTAATTATTCTTAATCGTGAGTATTTTATTCCTGTAGGTTTATTTCGTTTGCATCTTCATAGGGCGAAGAATTTTGTGTAATTAACAAATTTGCAGTCACGGACATAACCATATGTATATCAATTTCCAAAACAAAATACTGCTTCAGATACAAGACAGAATTCGCGTGTCTGCAAACCCATTGTATGACATCATTTTTTTGCCCACATACGAAGCATGACTTTGTATAGTGAGAAGGTATCAAATTTCGCGGAATTTTGTATCAATTGCATCGTAAGCAGGACCCGTATGTGAGATTATTTGTCCAAACCAAACTTGCTCAAAATGTTAATCCAATATTTTATACGTGCTGAGAGATGAAACTATAATTATGGTAGAAAAAGAAATAATTTTCTGCCGTCAGAGGGATTAAGTCTTTCAAATGAAATCAGCATTCCCAACCTACCGAGCATGTATTGCCCGTCTACAATTAAGTTTGCTTCTTCAAAATCAACATTTAATCTATCGATTTGTAATAAAATAAAACTGTTTTTTGTTTTTACCATTTCAAAAAAAAAAAAATCACGCCGATAAGGACGGGATTTAATTTCACATAAATAAGCAATATATCTGGATATAATTTCGCAAGATCGACAAGCACATAACTGCACAAATCAAATAAACATCGTGTAATATTGATACCATGTTTAAAAGAGACAAGAAAAATAGCAGTTAGTTTGAAAGCAGCATTTTAGTGTGTTCCATGTATGTTTGAAGCACGTATAGGAATTTGTAGTGGAACCGTGGATTTGACAGGATAAAACGAGATGCCAGTTCTTCTCAAATCAACTCTCTGATCTATATAACTGAAAAAATTAGTTTCTTCAGACGGCCCTTAAGATCACTTATGTCTCTTCGGTGGAGACAAAAGATGAAGACCGAGATATGTGTCAAAGCCGATACAGGAGAAAAAATCAAAACGATCTAAAAAAAAAAAGACGGGGAAAAAACTAACGACAGAATATTGTAAAAATGTTCCAAATTTGCAAATGTTTTGTTTTACAGCACCTGATCTCACCCATGTTTTATTGGGTCCGTGTTGTTCATTTTGTACGTGTGTGTGTTTCTAAGTTTTTCCGATGTTGCTATTGTCCTTGGATTGTTCGTTTTAGACTGACGGTTCGGTTTTCACTTACTTTAGACATTGGCATTGCCTTTCAACATTTTTTCTAAGACATCCATTTCGGAAGATGAGCGATGCGTACTATATTTGACACTTACATTATCGACTAGCTTGCACTCCCACTCTCTCCCCCTCTTCTTTAAAGTTTACATGATAATATCTGAGATTTTGTCATAATTGTACATCTAAATACTTCAAAAAGAATACCGTAAGAACAAAAGACATGCAAAATACTAAGAACAAATGACATGCAAAATACTAAAATCCAAGTCTAGAAACATGGTAGAATCAAGAACCAGACGTATGTTGAAATGTGTCATCAAAAAAAAATGAAGAAAATTACAAATATATCATACGAAACAAAAGCACTCATACTGTGAACTCTCATTAAAACTGTGAATTACAGGTGCTCAAGAAGAGTAAGCCTGATCTGCATCGTTTCTGGCTTACTGTCAGCTGGTAGATCCATAATAAAGCCAAAACAAGTAATTCGAATCCTTGAAGAAGTAAATTTTACCTAAAAATGTCGCATGTGTAAAAAGGACATATATCTATAAATGATGTCGTGGTGACAACCATATAATTTTTTTAAGGATCTATAGCAGTTAACAAAGCCAGAACATATTCCTTATTGCATAATAATGCCTGACTATTTTTTTTTTCTTGAATTCATGGAATTTCCTTTTGATTTTTGAAAAGAAATATTTAGCATAGTACTTATCTTATATATAAAACTAAGATAGCAATTGAAGGGATAATGTAGAGCGTTTCGAAAGACGATTTCACTGAAGAGCCGCACTTTGTTCATTGATCAAAGTAACGTCAAGACGAATAATTGAGTATTACACTTTGCTCATGAATCAAATATCTTTAGATTTTCATCTAGACAATAATTAACAACAACACACAATAGTCTGCTCGGTTACTCATCATTGGCCCGACAGCAAATTGACCATACAGCTCTTTTGTCCGTTACTTCAGTTGTCCAACAGTTATTTATCTCCTTATTCCGACCAAATTGCATTTGTATATAAAAAAAATGTTTATATCTTTGAAGCAGAAGACTTAAGGGTCTGTATTCAATCGGTTTTAATTAACTTCCTGACCTTGGTTCAACTAAATTAAGCTCTGTGAGCATTGTATATTAAATTATAGGCCATGGGAGGAATACTTGATATGAAACAAACAAGTGAAAAAAAAACTATGAAAGATAAATATTCCTTTGTTCTTTTATCAATGAAAAAGTAAAGTAAGATCAGACTGTGCAGTTGGATTTTTTTTTTTTTGAAAAGCTATATGACTTCACTTTTCCAATAGTCAACTTCACTTTTCTTTGTAGCAACATTCCAAAAGCACCAGCATATGGAGTTTACATCTCACAACTCATTCGCTACTCAAGGGCTTGTGGTCGTTACAGTGACTTCCTTGATAGAGCTTAGTTGCTTTCAAATAGACTACTTGAGCAAGGGTACGTTACCAAAAACTTAAAGTCATCACTACAGAAGTTTTACGGTCGACATCACGATCTTGTGGATCGCTATTGGATATCTGTTTCCCAGATGACAACAGATCTTTTCCTCTGCAACTAAAGTTTGTTTTTCTTCTATCGGATTTGACTTTACTACGGGATTTGACATGTTCAACACGGCGGGGTCTTATAAGAAGCAGGAGGTGCTTACTATACCGGTACACCTGATCTCACCCATGGTTTTTATTGGGTTCGTGTTGTTCATCTCTATGTGTGTCTTCATTTTTCTTATTTGTCCCGTACTAAAGTGGTGTCCTTGTTTCTTAGTGTGTCCGATGTTGCCATTGTCCATGGATTGTTCGTTGTTTTGATTGACGGTTCGGTTCTCACTTACTTTACTATACAATCCTTTTTGCTTGATTTTATATTAAATGGTAAATTTCACGTGTTGGAACAAATGCTCCTATTTGGATTGAGAAAGGTTGTTAAAATTCTTTCATTTGGAACTACATTTTGTAATATTGATTGGTTGATTAGAGTTTGACGTCCAGTGAACAATATTTCAGCTATATCAGGACGAGAACAAGTTAATCAATTCGTCAGAATTACTAAAAAAGAAGAAAAAAATATACGTGGAAGGAACAACCGGGGCCACGAGTTTTGATTTCCACTGGAAAAGGAGAGAAATCGCTCGAGACAGAGAATTAAGCCTTCTCTACGAGACTTAGTGACTCTCTGCTCTCTTTAGAAAAATATAGAAGTAGTCTTTATACTGTATCGAGCGTGACATTTCCCCAATCACTTTGGCTGCAATGGTTCGCGGTCAAACATTCCGTATTACGACCTGACTACCCAGCATAGACAGGACATTGCTCTATCCCCAAATAGCGGATGCACCCGGCAGCTCAGTAGCCGATGCCCATTAAAACCTATTCAGTAGCTGGGCATTTTGTAATACATTAAACTGCCTTTCATACAAAATAATGCATTAGATATTTAAAAGACTATTAGGAAACAACGGCAGTAGAACACCGAAGGAACAAAGGGGTGAAATTCACAAAAATCGAAGTCCAAAGACGGGGCAAAAACGAGAACACAGAAAACAATGACGTTAGACACAAAAACAATGACGCCAGACAGGAATTATATTCGTCAGCTATTTTTTTTTCCTTTCAGACGTATCCCATCAAAATTTCATCAAATGATTGCTCTCAATAATATATCAGAAGAGAATACAGACGACAGAAAGACAAAATAGTAATGAATTATTGACACTAATTTCTCTTGTGTCGAGAAATTCAGGGGTTTTTTTTCTCTCTACTAAATGGATCTTGACGTCAGTTTGCCTACAATGGTTCGCTGCCAGGTTTACCCCGTTATGACATGACTGTTCCACATAGACAGTGTAAAGCCCTATCCAAAGCTCAGGTAACTCTTTAGGCGGAGCCCTTGAAAACATCTTATCAGCAAAAGTTCAATTCTGTAAAGACAAGTAGAAGTCATAAATGTTTCTACAATTTTTATCCTGTTGTCACATTTCCTAAACGGTGTTGAAATATGTGTTCTCCTCTCTAGAGCATGTAGAGAGGAAAAAGAAAGTCGTGAAATTTCCCGCCAAAATTTATTCGGAAAACAATCCTCTACGTTTTTTGTCCAGTCATTAGACAAACAGCTTCCACAAATGAAACGCTTTAATTATGAAATTTTTCGCGTCTCGTTTAATAAATGTTCAAATGTTTAAAAGCTTGAGAACCCTCGCTTTCAGTTGCAAAATCTATTAACCTCGATGTGAAACATTTCATAATAAACTGGTTCTCGTTGTGGAAACTATATATCCTCAATAAAGGCTTTTACACAAATATAATTTTGACTGATCCTTAAAATGAATATCTATGAACCACTAGGAAGAACTTTTGAGGAATCTTAACGAAAGTGAGATACTTTCTCTACACGAACGCCCACTCCCGTCGGACACTGCATGTAGGCGGATTTTAATCCTACAATCCGAAAAGAACTTAAGTTTGTTTAAATTCTCACTGATTCCTGTATATAATTATCATGAAGAACATACATGACGTTTTATTCTTTTTCTTTCAATGAGATCTCCCGTGATGATATGAATTAAGAGTAAATCGCACATTGATTTCTCCTGTAAGAGCTTACCTTACCTCAGTATTTTTTTAGGTACATGGACTTCCAAATGTTTTAGTTTGATCTGCATTGATGAGACATAAGTTGTCGAAATGCGTATATGCAGAAAATAAATTAAGAGTTACTTTGGTTTTCCGTTAGCTATTGTCATAGAACACATAAGAAACATTTTAAACGCATACAATACTCAACTTTTATTTCAATGAAAAAGCTAATATCGTTCTTTCTAAAAAAAAAATCATTTCGTTAATTTGAATAATATGCCATTTATATATCAACAGAACAATTTGACTCTTTCTAAAGAGAGCAGGACATGCTTACCCTTCCGGAGCACCTGATGTCACTCTTGTATTTTGAGAGTTCACACTGTTAGGGCTTTAGTTTTTTGTGTTGTATATGTAATGTTTGTGTGTTTTGTGGTCATGTGGTGTCTTTGGTCTTCCGTCTTTTGGTGTTCTTGCTTTTGCCTTGTCTCTGGACTTTGATTTGTATAATTTTGTGCTTTGTTCCTTCGGTATTCTACTGCCGTTGTTGTGTTCTAAATAAAAATTACAATTAGCCTAAAATGTATGGTTTTAATTAAATAAATACTTATATCTTGCCATACAAAATAAACTCTCGTTTGCACAAATGAAACATTTTGGTAAATATTTGTATTTTATTATAATTTCATATGAATAGCTATCAACCAAAATTATAAAGCTTCTAACTGATTAAAATACTTTTATTCAAGAATAAACCATACAAGAAAACTACGTCATGGGTTATCAACAACACGTACAATCAATTTGTGTTTTAATTA
>MJUU01065114.1:0-31992 GCA_002080025.1 Modiolus philippinarum | reverse complement strand
ATCTCCATTTTATTCAATGAGTGCAAAACTCTGCGAACAACCGTTTTTGAGTTATAGCCCTTGACACGTTTCGGTAAATCGGTTTTTCGCGAATAACTTCTAAACGCTTACAGATAATATAGTAAACATATATGTTTAAAGTGATCAGCATGAAAAGACCTTCAATTTGAGTACCAGGTTGAAGGTCATCGGTGACCTTTGACCTTGACCTTTGACCTTGTTAGGGGATAAACTCAATAACCGTAATAGATAGCTGAAAAATTATATCAGCAAAAATGTTCAACACGTCAAGGGCTACATTTGTCTCATTTGGACCGAAGCTCTCCGATGACTCCCTGAAGAGTTATTGCCCTTGATGCGTTTCGGAAAAGGATTATTCACATATAACTTTTAAACCGTTATAGATAGTATAGTCAAGTAACATATCAAATTACTCAGTAAGGAGAGACCTTCAATTTGATCCCAAGGTCAAAGGTCATCAAGGTCATCGGTCAAGGTCATAGCCAATTTTGAGGTTTTTTTTATCGTAAAATCGTTAAAACGATTAGAAATGGCCACTCTAATGTATTAGAGACAATGTGCGTCTAATCAATATGATTTTAAACATGTGACATGAGAAAACATAACTTAAAACATAACATTAACTGGTGAAAGACCTTGCAATTGTTCTCTGAACAATTGTCCTTTTAATTATATATGTATTTTTTCGACTATGTTTGATTTTTGATTTGCTTTTGTTTTTGTCTTGTTTTGTTTTGTTTTGTTGTTTTTGTTTTGTTTTATTTCTTTACACAAAATGTTCAACCCATGCACTAAGACACTTTTTATTACGATTTAAAAACTTATACCAAATATCATCAGCCATTAAATAATTTACTACTAAATGATTTGCTGGCCATATGTTAAACTGTATTTGACAGTTAGTAAATAGGCTTAAAAATTCATTTAAGAATTAGTAATTACAGGTAATAATTCGGCTATTTCAAGAATTACGTGTATTTACTAAGTGTACCAGGAATTATGTGTAATTCCTAAATTTTAGTAATTACATGTAATCACTAATGACATCTATTTACTCTAGCATATACACAATAAACTAGAGGCTCACATGAGCCTGTATCGCTCACCTGGTCACTGGCTTTATTCATTGTCACCTATAGACCACCCATTCATACTATAAATAAGTTCAGTAGATGTTACATTTTCATTCTTGGATGAGGTACAAACTAAAAATCACAAACTTTGGAAGGGACCACCCAAAGACAATTGTAACCAAGTTTGGTTCCAATTGGCTCAGTAGGTTCAGAGGAGAAGATAAATGAATGCATTTCCCATACAGTTCCTATGTTAAACTATGTTCCACGCTCGCGGCCATTTTGGATTAGGTAAGAACGTAAAAATCACAAACTTTAAAGGGGACCATCCAAGGACTATTGTGACCAAGTTTGGTTCAATTTGGCTTGGTAGTTTCAGAGGAGAAGATCTTTGGATGCATTTCCCATAGGGTTCCTATGTTAAACTATGTTCCCTGCTGGCGGCCATCTTGAATGAGGTATGAACATAAAAATCCCAAACTTTGAAGGAAAACATATAAAGACTATTGTAACCAAGTTTGATTCCAATTAGCTAAGTGGGTTCAGAGGAGAAGACATTTGAATGCATTTCCCATAGGGTCCCTATGTTAAACTGTGCTCCACGCTGGCAGCCATCTTGGATGAGGTACAAACGCAAAAAACCCAAGGACTATTGTGACAAAATTTGGTCCCCATTGGCTCAGTGGTTTCAGAGGAGAAGATCTTTGAATACATTTCCCATAGTGTCCTATGTTGAACTTTCTTCCCCGCTGGTGGCCATCTTGGATGAGATGCGAACCTGCTGGACATATGTAGAAGTTGTAGTTCTGGAAAAGCTCAACACTTTTGCAATTTATATTTAACCTTCATCTCAAACAGTTTTTGAAATAAAAGTAAAAACGTTCAAAAATTGTGAAAATTCAAAGAAAAAGTGGCAATTACTCCTATGTGGGTTGTCAGATTTTCTTCAAAATTGCAGGACATGTAGATCTTACTATGCTGACCATTTTTGTTATACAAACTTCACTTCTATCTTCTATCAATTTCAATATATAAGACCAGAAGTAACGAAAAACTGAATATTTTACGGAAAAGGGGCAATAACTCCAAGACGGGTAAACGGATATTCTCCAAAATTGCAGGGCAGGTAGATCTCATTATGCTGATTGATATCTGTAATGGTTTTCGAGTAATTTGCAAAAACAGCAATTTACCCCTATGTTCTATTTTAGTAACAGCGGCCATGTTGTTTGGTCTACGGACATAAAAATCACAAACTTGAAAGAGCATACCCTGGTCAGGCCAAGTTTGGTTAGTATTGGCCCAGTGGTTTCAGAGGAGAAGATCTTTGAATAAAAGTTAACGGACGGACGGAGGGACGACGGACGCCGAGTGATGGCAAAAGCTCACATGGCCTTTGGCCAGGTGAGCTAAAAAGTATTTGAGACCCAAACCATCAGTCTAAAATAGGAATAATTTATAGACAATAGCAACATAATCAACACAAAGATACAGAGACATAAAAAAAGAACACACTTAAAAAATGGAGACACACATACAACGGACCGATACAGACCTAATTCGAAACCATGGGTGATATCAAGTGCACCAGTAGAGTGAGCAACAATTCAGCAAACAGTTCAAGTTCCAAAAAGCAAAATTTGTTAGTAAAGAAGGAAACAAAGATTAGACGAAAGTTATTGGAGAAAATGAAACCGCGATCACTCGATTAATTTGGAATCACGTTGCTTGCTTTATAAAGATTTGCAAAAATGCAATTAAAGCAGCTGCTAATATTAACAAAACTTAAAAGCATTGTTCTAAACTTTTTCGTATTTCTAAAATCTGACAAAGGTATATCGTACTTCTGTTGGTGGAAAGAAAAAAACATTGTAAAATTTGCTTCAAATCAGTACAGGTAAAATCAAACCTTTGGAAGTTCTGAAATCGAAAGGTGTACAAGGACTGATAGTGAGCAATTACCGAAAAGGATCTAAATAGAAAGCAAAACGTAGCTAAGTACAGAGCTTTGGCTGAGGGAGATACTGTGGTGGGTTAGTATAAACCAAAAGTGTCCTTCCGGGTATATTCTTGATAAATGGAATAAAAAAGATAACAGGAAACACCTACAATGGCCGAAAAACATAGCCACATGCCAGAAAGTAAATAGGAATTGCACAAGAAAAAACCCACAATAAAAATACAAAAGAAAAACATAAACAACGATAGGGACTCGGGACAGCCGGACTTGGTACCGGCACTAGCAAATGTATGATTATTGTCAATTATTTGTTATCAAAAGAACAATGTCCTTATCTATTGCAAATCTTTTAATAATTAAAGAACCTTAGTGAGCACGCTCACATACCCCACGCCCCACATATTGAATAATCCTGCACTATCTAGAAAAGAATATAAAAATCCAGTACTTTGCACATCTCTTACAAATGCACAATCATTCTGTAAAATATCTTCAAAACTGTAGGAGGATTTATCCAGGCAAATGGTGTACCCTATAAGCATTATCTCACCTAAAAATAACTAAGTTCAACAAATGCATTTTTTATGAAAAATCAGCAAAAATCAAATTCAAGTAGTATGCACATCTTCAATTCATGCACAATCAATCTGCAAAATAAAACCTTTCTACCTTAAAAACTGTAGGAGGTGTTATCCGGACAAATGATGTACCCTAAATGCAATATAATGCGCAAAAATGACTAATTTCAACAATGCATATTTTTGTGAAAAATCACCAAAATGAAAATCCAAGTAGTATGCACATCTTTGATATATACACAATCAATCTGCGAAATAAAAGTTTCCTACCTTATAAAATGTAGGAGGATTTATCCGGACAAATGATGTACCCTATATGCAATATCATGCGCAAAAATGACAAAGTTCAACAATGTGTATTTTTCTGAAAAATTGTCCAAAATCAAAATCCAAGTAGCATGCACATCTTTGATATGTGCACAATCAACCTGCAAAATAAAAACTTCCTATCTTAAAAACCGTAGGAGGAGTTATCCGGACAAATGGCGTACCCTATATGCAATATAGTGCGCAAAAATGACAAAGTTCAAATATGTGTATTTTTCTGAAAAATTATCCAAAATCAAAATCCAAGTAGCATGCACATCTTTTATATGTGCACAATCATCCTGCAAAATAAATGCTTCCTATCTAAAAAACTGTAGGAGGAGTTATCCGGACAAATGATGATCCCTATATGCCATATAATGTGCAAAAAGTCAACAATGTCTATTTTTCTGAAAAATTATCCAAAATCAAAATCCAAGTAGCATGCACATCTTTGATATGTGCACAATCAACCTGCAAAATAAAAACTTCCTATCTTAAAAACTGTAGGGGGAGTTATCCGGACTAATGGTGTACCCACTTGATGACAGACGGACGGACAGACTGACGGGCGGACTGACGGACCAGTCAAAAACTATAAACCCTCGGCAACTTCGTTGCGTGGGGTATAATTAGAATATGTTAAACCGACAAACCTGTGAACTGTGTTTTGTTTGTAACATCGCACTGAATAAACGTTGCGTTAGTCTCACCATATCTCTGTTGTAATTCCTTCGTCGTTTCTTGACCCACTTGTTGATTAATGTCAAACAAGAATACCTGAAACAAATCAATGATTCCTTAAGTTTAAACATATTTAAAACGTCGGCTCACAACTACACATTTGTCATTCATATTCTGGGTAAATTTCACTATTTTCAAATTCCATAAAAAATATGCCTGCTCCAGGGAAAGAATTAGTGACTGCTACGCGGAAAATTAACAATAAAGTGATACGGAGTAAATGTAGATGAGACAAAATCTCATTAATATGACAAAAACAATAACCTCGAGTTCAGAAGCATTAGCATATTCAGATACTGGGGTTCATATTTTGGACCGTTAGTAAGTTCATATGCTTGAGAACATATTTTTAGTGCTTTTTCATCAGATGATGAAGAACATCGTTTTCGAACGTAAGTGAGATCGAATTCCGGAGAGCTTCTATTTGGAACGCAAGATCAGATGCTGTAGAACACCGTTCAGAATGTAAGTAAGATCAGATGCTGAAGGAAGTCTTTTTGGAACGTTAGCAAGATCAGATGCTTGAGAACATCTTTAGAACATTAGTAAGATCAGATGCCGGAGAACATCTTTTTAGAACGTCAGTAAAATCAGATGCTGGAGAACAACTTTTTGGACGTTCAGAAGATCAGATACTGGTGGCGTCTTTTTTTAACGTTAGTAAGATCAGATGCTTGAGAACATCTTTAGCCAAGATTGGTAAGATCAGATGCTGGTCGTAAGAACATTTTGGAAGATTAGTCAGTTTATGATCAGATACGGAGAACATTTTTTTGAACGTTAGTAAGATAAGATGTTAAAGGACACTTTTTAAAAGTTTGATCAGATGCTAGAGTAGATCTTTTTGGATTGTGCGTAAGATTAAATAATGAAGAACATTTATTTGTCAGTTAGTTAGATCAGGAATGGAGAACATCTTTTTGAAAGTTAAGTAATATCAGATGCTCAAATGAAATATTCGCTTACTTTTGATGGCGTTAATCTTGAAGAATTAACCCACGCAAAATTGTGTCTCCCTGAGCTTGAATACATTTTTTGTGCCGTCAGAAAACAGACACGGGTTTTCCAATTATCTGCACTGAAGAAACATCTGCAGAAACTTTAAATTTAGTGTAAGTTGGGTATTTAATTAATAATGCTGGGACAACATATTGTCAAGTTTCTAAAGTGAAATCTAATCATCAAAGATTTTTTTATATAATATAAGCCGCATTAATAAACTCATGGTTAGATCCAAGAAAATGAATTACTTGCTGGTAGAGTGAACTTGTGACGAAATACGAAACCATTTTAAATTGAAGAGATCTGATAATATCTAACATCAATTTAAAACGACATGACTTTACCTTTATTCATATATAAATAATTATATGCAGACAAGTTATTACTGTTTCTATGTGTTGTTTCATCAATTGAACAAACTGTTGCATAATTACTGGAGATGTAATTTTATAGAAACTCGTATAAGGGGACGACCATTTGATCATTTGATTTTCAGGGGGGATTGGGCGATTTGACAAGAAAATATATTCATTTCCTAGAAAATCTCGACCAAATTATTTATTTTCACCTTTCTACTTATTAATTTAATCGTATTTGCGTTTGTAACATGAGCGTATTCGTCAAATCAAAATTACATTAAATATGTTGATGTCAAGTAGGAGTAGAATATTTATTTTCACTGACAAAAAGATTATTTATTTACATAATCTCCAAACACCCCCCTTCCCTGAAAATCAAATGGCCGTCCCCTATATTACATGCATATTTATCCTGAGGCAATTTCTACTACTCCGTTCAAGCAGTACAAATATATATGATAATGTAAAAATGAACGTTGCAATATGAATCTTTTGAATGTTGTAATATACATATACACATTGGAAGTGTTTTTTCTCGCAAATTACTCGTGCTCTCTACCCAATGATAGCGATCTGCTACTTTACAGATCTAGCCACATATTTTGGAGACTCAAACCACATGTTCCACCATTACCATTAATTACTACTGTCTCTTCCGTCCTTTTTGTAGTTTTCATCTAATTTTATTTAATATTTGCAACATAATATAATTATATTATTTACAATACAAAAAATACCGAAGTTCCATAAAAGCAGTAAATTTCGTTATGCTGTACACGTGTTTCAGGGAGTAACCTCTCATCAGCAGCATTAAAATCAAATAATTTGGAAAGCCATAATCCAAAAGTTGTCCAAAAAGAAGTACTCATTACCAAAAATATCGAAATAAATAAGCCACCCTTTGGAGTTTGATTGTCTCTGATTATCGTAGTTATAAAGACAGAAAGCTTTATACTGTTTACTTTGTTTAAATGCCTATTTGTATGTCAATGTTGCAAAGTCATCATCAAATCTACGCACTTGCTTTTTTTTGCTCATGGTCTAGAAATGCATTTTTACATGTATATATAAAAATATGAATTTCGTTGATTACTTTATTTTAACAAGTGCGCATTTTTACACTCCAGGCAAATGTATAATTAAGAATTAAAGAGGATTTCGTAGTAAACTGACCATGTATCCTTTGTCTAATAAGCAGCATGTAATAATTTTCCCTATTCCTTGTGCTGCACCAGTCACAATTGCAATGTTGTCTTCTGTCGCCATCTTGTAATCTTGTAACACCTGAACGAGTGATCAATGCAGTAGAACACCGATATATTATAACTCGTGTATTTTGACAGATTTTTGTACGGATTATGAGGTCGATCATGCATGGAACAAAATAATGCTTTTCTTGTTAACCTTTTTTTATTGAACACATGTGTCAATCAAATGACTTGAGGAGAAAGCTAACATCTAGGAATATATAACTGTCATCTGCAGACATGGATTTTATTACGATTCGGATGGATATGTTCATGTACCAAACAATGTAGTAATCGACAGGTACTTTATTTACCCTGGAAAAAATTCGAAGAGCGAATTCTTCAATGCTTTGTTTAAAATTGTAGTGATGAGATGTAATTCATCGAAATGGAATTCAAACTTTGCAGTGTGGTGTGTCAGTTAAACGGTACTCGAAACATGCTTTTGATTATATAATAGTAACATAGTGGTTGGTCTTTGGATTCAGACTTGTATTAACGGGTTCATATATATTCAAACAATTTCTTAAAGCGTACGAAACTGAAAGAGGCTACGAAACAGGGACAATGTGATCACTACATGTTTCGTGCCAAATACAATTAAATGCAAAATTTCAAGATCGATACCTCGTGTACAAAATGTATATTATTTTTATAGTTCAATCCTAAATATGTGTAAAGTGATTTTGAAAAGCTATAAATTTGTCTTAAAACAAAAAGCAGCAAAGGATGGGCAAAAAAATGAACAAGGTTTCCTCTCATAATCTACTTTATACATAAAGTTGAAGTCAAAACATGATCTTTATATTATGCGGCAGAAAACACGGTTTTTCAAAATTATAGGTTTCTTGCTTGGTTTCCATGGTTACAAAAGTTACAAAATGCTCCATTATCCATTAAAACCAATTTCACAGCACATAAAAAAAACATTTGGGCAGGGAATCTCCATTTTTCCTAAGTGTTACATACAGCTGAAATGAAAGTACAACTATCAACAGTAATAAGTTTTTCGCTAAATTCAAATTTTCTGGTATGGTTTCCATGGCAATGGTAGTTGTTTTGAAATTTAAAATGCTGTAGAACTTTATCTTACATCATACAGAACCTTCCTATGAAGTTTGACGAAGTTAGTGATAACAATTTTTGAGTGAAAACATTCAAAATGTCATTTTCCAAATGAGTCACTATGTGACGATCTCACCCCTTTGTAGCCCCAAAAGTACCTTTAAAGGACCCCTTTGAAAAATTTTAATGATTGCACATCTGAATATATTGATCTAATATGGTACCAAGATTGAAACCGTTAGGTCTAATAGTCTCTAAGATCTACTTCGTACAAGTTCATAGTGACCAGAATAAAAGAGCTGCAATTGTAAGCAATAGCTGATGTTGCCCCTAACAGCAAATTCGATGACTCCATCTCGTTTGCAGCGTAAAAAATCTACATAGAAATCAATTTCCGTTGGATTGAGAGAAAGTGAAAATTTTTATGGAAAATGTCAGTCATTTTGAATTTTGTTTCCATTGCATCTTGTTTGCAGTGTCGAATTCTGCTTATAAATCAATTTCCGTTGATATCGGAAAAAGTTGAATTTTTATTTTATGTTGGCGGCAATCTTGGAAATGACGGCCATTTCGAACTGTTATCCCACTTATCCCTACCTCTCATCATACTGAACATGAATATGACGTATGAACTTTTTCTGCAAATAACTAAATACCGAAGTCACTGTGAATTTACTTTCTGCATATGCGCATTTCGACAATTTATGTCTCATCAGTGCAGATAAAATCTAAACGTTTGGAAGACCATCAACTCAAAGATTTTTAAAACTGATAGAGAACAAAGCAGTTCCTGATTTATTGCATCCTCATTTTTAAACGTCAAATGGTGTCCATCTTAAAACCTGCATCCATTTTGATTTTTTTCCTAGCAAGAACACCTCCTGATGGTGATTAAACTCTGTGTCAAATATGAATGAATTAAGTCCATTTATCTTTCAGAAAAAAGTCGGATAAAAACAATAGTGGATAAAATTTAATTTCTGCATATGACCATTTCGATAACTTATGTATCTTCAGTGTAAATAAAATCTATAAATTTGGAATACCATAAACCCAAAGATGTTTAAGGATAGAGAACAATTCACCAAAATGATCTAAATTAAAAGCCAAAATCAGCTTTGGAAAGAGCTTTGCATGACGGAGATACTCCTTGGTTTAACAAAATTTTCAAAAATTTAGATATTGCAAGTTTCGAAATAAAATCGGCTTTCGGGTTAGCACCGAAGTAATGACTACTGGGCTGGTGAATACCCTCGGGGACTAACAGTCCGCCAGCAGAGGCATCGAATTTGGGAGTTTTGGAGACTTAATTATAATGTATGCAATAAAAATTGTTTATTGTAATTTATAACAAACTACCGAAGTTACTGTAAAGTAAGTGAGAACCGAACCATCAATCAAAAGAACGAACAATCCATGGAAAATGGCAACATCGGACACACTAATAAACAAGGACACCACTTAAGTACGGGACAAAAAAGAAAAATGAAGACACACATACATGTACAGATGAGCAACACGGACCCAATAAAAACCATGTAAATTAGATTTACTTTCTGCATATGGACATTTCCACAACTTAATTCTCTTCAGTGCAGATAAAACCGAAGCATAGGAAATCTAGAAATCGATTGATGTATAAAATCTGACAGAGAACAAATAACCAAAAGGATCTAAATGTAAAGCCAAAATCAGCTAAGGACAGAGCTTTGCACGAGGGAGATACTCCTTAGTTTTAAACAAAAGTTTCTGAATTTCAGATATTACAAATTTCCAAACAAAATCGGTTTTCGAGTCAGCACTAAAGTACTGGACTACTGAGTAGGTGAATACCCTCGGGGACTAACAGTCCATCAGCAGCGGCATCATCCCAGTGGTAATGATAAAAAATACCACAGTTACTGTAGATTTACTTTCATGGCTATTTCGACAAATGTCATATCAGTGAAGATAAATAATAAACATTTAAAATCTAGAAACCGAAGGACGTATAAAAGTTAGTAGAGAACAAATAACTAAAATGATGTAAATTGATGCCAATATGTTTTTCACCAACTGAACAGTCAGTATCTATAGTCGATTTAAAAAACAAAATTGAATGAAACAGAAAAATGGAGTGATTGTTTACACAATACAATCAAAATAGTGATACACAGAAGGCTGTTATTTCTGCAGTTTGGGCGTGGCTAATGATGACGTTACAGCTGTTAATAAACTGTAGCTGTGGTATACAACTACTGAATTGACTGAATTGGCTGTAAATTAAAATCAAATATGCTAGATCCTTTTATTTCACTTATAAATATTTATTATGTTCGTTCCATTAATAACGCATCTTTTGTTAATAAATACCCAGAATTAAAGATAAAGGAAAACAACAAAAACAGCTGGATCTGCACAGTATATTTTTTTTTACTTTGATTTCGGATTTGATGAAAGTGGTCATCTCAGTGCTAATTTTACGGCAAATGGCTCGATTTTAACTTTAAAATTATCAAAATCCCTAACACGAACAGTAATATAACTTCTCCCGCTTACTGCTTATGTTTCACATTTGATTCGTTATGCGAGAGCTAACACAAATTATGCAGACTTTCTGATTAGGCATATTTATTTCTGTGACCGCTTCATTAACAGGGGCTCGAAAACTCATTCTTTTACAATCACTAAAAACTCTTTAATATATATAGATATCAGTTCCTTGTGGAAAAAGGTTTCGGTCTGCACTGTGATTCAAGATGAATTTTTTCACTTACAGTGTGATCATTTCTTTTTAACTGACTACGACCTTCTCTAGCAATTTCTGTTGAGTTGCTACCGGACACTGCCACAATGAAAGATGAAGAATAACATCAAAGGCTTTGTTATGTTGCTTAGTATACCAATATTTTTGAAGAGACTTTGTGTCATTTCAATTTACTCCATATCCCTTCATTGTCATTGTTTTGGCGCGCGCTATAAAACTGGTTTAACCCACCATTTCTGTAGAAATACCTTCACCAAGTCAGGAAACTTGCGGTTGACAATTTTAGCCGTTAGTTTTGCACCTGCTTTTTTTGCCTTATTTTATGAACAATGAAAGGATATATAGTAAATGCACATGAGACCAAGTCTCTACAAATACGTAGTAAAAAAAATAAAGGAACAGTTCTTTTCATGTTTAAGTTTTATTACACTCATTTGTATATATGCATTAATTTAAACCTGCATCATTGTATGCCTACAGACATTTTACCAAATAAATTTGAAAATGTGAACGTCTTAAAAGAAACTTGCCAACACAAAGTTTCAGATGTCGAATAATATAACAGAAATTATGGGACTGCTGTTCGATATAATTACTCTTATCAGAAAATATTTGTATGTTTAGTTTCATCAGTTTCTAATATGTGTTAAATTTGTGTATGAACTATTTTCGAGGTCGTCTTCAAAATATTTGATTTTTTAAATTACAAGATTCTAATTTACCGTCTACAAGTAACAGATGTAAAATTTCTACATTGCTTTTTGTGTTGTTCCCACCGACGCTAGCACCAGAAGTTTAGCCGTATCCGAAAATTTTGATAGGTATTTTAAAATTACTCGTTTGAATTCCGTCCGTCTTTTCGTTACACCTAAGGGTAACCATCTCTTATCTGCTACTCCACCTGAACCACTGAATAGATTTTCAAAAAACTTTTACACAGTCTTTGTGACATAATGTAGATGTGCACCTCCTATTTCAGAATTTGATTTAATTGATTTTTGGGGTTTCCCATAGCAATACATGGGCTTTGCCATTACATGACAAGGGGTATCCCTCTCTTATCCGCTACTCCTCTTGAACCGCTGAATAGATTTTCATGAAACGTAAACACAGTCTTTTTGACATAATGTAGATATGCACCTCCTATTTCAGGATTTGATTTAATTGATTTTGGGGTTTCCCTTAGCAAAGCATGGACTTTGACATTACATTACAAGGGGGTACTCATCTCTTATCCGCTACTTCTCTTGACCACTAATAGATTTTCATGAAACTTAAACACAGTCTTTAGACATAATGTAGATGTGCGCCTTCTTTTTCAGGATTTGATTTGATTGAAATAAGGGGTTTCCCATTGCAAAACATGGACTTTGCCATTACATTACAAGGGGGTACCCATCTCTTATCCGCTACTCCTCCTGAACCACTGAATAGATTTCATGAAACTTTAACACAGTCTTTGTGACTTAATGTAGATGTGCACCTCCTATTTCAGAATTTGATTTGATTGATTTTTGGGGTTTCCCATAGCAAAATATGGACTTTGCCTTTACATTATAAGGGGTACCCATCTCTTATCCGCTACTCCTCCTGAATTAACCACTGAATAGATTTTCATGAAACTTGAACACAGTCCTCTTGACATAATGTAGATGTGCACCTCCTATTTCAGAATTGAATTTGATTGATTTTTGGGGTTTCCCATAGCAAAACATGGACTTAGCCATTACATTACAAGGAGGCCCATCTTTTATCGTTACTCCTCCTGAATCACTGAATAGATTTTCATGAAAACACAGTCTTTGTGACATTATGTAGATGTGCACCTACTTTTTCAGAATTTGACTTAATCAATTTTTGGGTTTCATAGAAATACAGGGACTTAGTCATTACATTACAAGGATATACCCATCTTTAACCGCTACACCTCTTGAACCACAAAGACCATGTCGAAGTTTCATGAAAAATTATTCAGTGGTTCAAGAGGAGTAGTGGATAAGAGACGGGTACCTACTTGTAATGTACTGTCAAAGTCCATGTTTTGCTATGGGAAACCCCAAAAAATCAATTAAATCAAATTCTGAAATAGGAGGTGCACATCCATATTCTGTTACAAAGACTGTATTAAAGTTTCATGAAAATCTATTCAGTGGTTAGGGATGAGTAGCGGATAAGAGATGGGTACCCCCTTGTAATGTATTGCAGAGTTCATGTTTTGCTATGGGAAACCCCAAAAATCAATCAAAATCAAATTCTGAAATAGGAGGTGCACATCTACATTATGTAACATAGACTGTGTTAAAGTTTCATGAAAATCTATTCAGTGGTTCATGAGGAGTAGCGGATAAGAGATGGGTACCCCCTTGTAATGTAATATCTAAGGCCTTGTTTTGCTATGGGAATCCCCAATAATCAATGAAATCAAATTCTGAAATAGGAGTAGACATAGACTGTGTTAAAGATTCATGAAAATCTTAACTCGAATAATTCAAGCCTCTCCGTATTCGATTCTCTCCTTCTACGAGGGCTTGAATACTTTATGATCATTGGACGCGTCAGCTGTACACTGATTCAGTGTACCAATCAAATTACTTCACATTTCTGAGCATGCGCAAACGAAGATTTTGATGAAAAAAAATAAACAAACGATGTTGAAACTTTATCGATTGGAATATAAAAAATTTGAACAAGGATTTGTATACACTATACAAATCCTTGATTTGAATTATTCGCGTAAATTCTTAATAAAAAAGAACAATCTGACAAATGACACACAGGAAAGGTTTTTCTTAATAATTGTTGAAAATGTTATATATCGCGGAAGAAAGTAAACTATAATTGTCAGACCGAAGAATGTGTATTTGATGTCAAAACTGAAAATATCTAGTCATTTATGACGCGTAAAATCATGTAAGGTACGGTATTTTAATTTTTAAACTTAAAGTGTATTAGGTATTTAGTGTACAAATTGCGAACTTCGCAGTTTTAAAATTCAAATATGAGAACTGGTGCTGAGTTGTGTATTCATTAACGAAAGTTATAAAAAAATCGTAAGACGAAATTTAGAAATACACTAAATATTGGCAGATAATGTTTCAAAAAATAATATCCTTGATTTTCAGCATATCACAACATTAAGATTCAAGATGTTACACTCAGACACATACATAAATGTGTAACAAGAGGTCAATATTAACTTATATTACATATGGTATAAGTTCCTATTAATCTGATTGGCTAATACGCTCACGTGATTTTAAGAATATTCAGTATATTTCAGCGTTGTTTCTAATTTTAGGTATATTGACGCCGTGTTTCTATTTTTAAGTATATTGACGCTATGTTTCTATTTTTAGTTTCATTGACGCTACATGTCTGGTTGGACTTTCAGACTAAAGATTTTCATTAAGAAAAGGTCTTATGAAAAAAATATTTTAATAAATATTGGAACACGCTTTACACATTAAGGATGGTCACTCCTCAAGTTTATTATATCAAGGATTTAAAATAAATATTTCTATTTATTAGAATATGGATCTTACATCATTTTAAGCAAAAAATATTGATAGGTCAGTGTGGTCGTTTTTGAGATTTAAACAACTAAACTTTTGGCGGGAAACCGAACTTCTCTAGACTTTTCATTCACTTTGCATTAATGCAATCAACCTTCCAAATGCAATGCAGGAATATCAAGAATTTCATCAGATTTTGTCATAAGTCTATTGAAGATGTATACAATCCTATTTTGAAAAGAAAAGTGGGGGTCAGTGGGCAAAATTTTCTGATGCATCAAGATGGATAAAATAGGAGCATTCCGAAAGTCAGAGATAGTTTCAAAAACCCGAGGAGTGACCATCCTTAATGGGAGTTTCCGTCTGGGAAATAAAAGAGGATATTAAAACAGAGCAACCACTGAAATCTTTAACAGTTGTCACATGTTTTTTTTTATTGCTCACTTCACGTAAATAGCTTACTTGTTTGTTTTGTATTCGCAAATATAAGAGAAATGTCAGCATTAATTTATCATTTGAACACTCATGTAATAACCCACTCTAGATGATGAAATGATGGCTGATCCACACCCGCCTTCAAATAAAGGTTCTATTTCTAATTAAATTCCGATGTATTCACAAAATTTTCCTAAGCAAAAAATGTAATGAGATACCATA
Organism: Modiolus philippinarum; assembly: GCA_002080025.1. Lineage (NCBI taxonomy): Eukaryota > Metazoa > Mollusca > Bivalvia > Mytilida > Modiolidae > Modiolus > Modiolus philippinarum. The sequence continues at coordinate 16,722 of MJUU01065114.1, read as the reverse complement.
AAACTACATATGTAATATAAAAATTATGGACTTTTTACTCTGTCAATATGTTAAATATGGACCTGTTAGGAATATATTGACCTCGGACTTCGTCCTCGGTAAATATAAACCTAACAGGTCCATATATAATATATTGACTTCGTCCATAATTGATAAATATATACATTCAAAAACATGACAGACAGAACATGATATGCATAATAAATACAACAAAATATATAAAGTTCAGACAATCACACAGAATCATAGAAATAAAGCTGCTTGTCGAATAAACAATTATAATTTTTTTTATAAAGTTGTGTATTGCAAATTGAGAGAAGACCTTCAAATTTTCTACAGTTACATCTGGTGTTAATTAAACAGCAGGATACAAATAAATTATTGATTTTAATTACCATACAACAAGTGTAAACTGATATGGTCTGATATATTAATTGTTTAAATGTATACAACGCGATTTTTTTAACACATGCCGCCGGTAAACTTTAAAGAAACTGTCAAATATTCTCTGTCACAATATATGTAATAACCCTAATTAATCTCATCAAAGATATGTTTGTAATGTTTTTTGATATCATATATCAATTTTTGATTTATTTAAGGACAATATATACAATATTGTGTATATTTTCCCTGATTTATTAAATCAATTTTATTTCACCGAAAAAAATCAGACGACTTTGTTCCCATAGTTCATAGCGGTAACCCACATCCGATTGACGCGTTTTCATAGTGAATGCATTCAGGCGTTAATGTAGCGATCGTAGTGAATGGAATATAACGACTGGATTATTCGGGTTATGAAAATCTATTCAGCGGATAAGAGCTGGGTACCCCCTTGTAATGTAAGTGCTAAGTCCATGTTTTGCTATGGGAAACCCAAAAAAATCAATCAAATCTAATTCTGAGATAGAAGGCGCACATCTACATTATGTCACAAAGACTGTGTTAAAGTTTCATGAAAATCTATTCAGTGGTTCAGGAGGAGTAGCGGATAAGAGATGAGTGCCCATATGTGTACATGTAATGCAATGGCAAAGTCCATGTTTGGCTATGGAAAACCCCAACTAGAGGCTCTCAGGAGCCTGTATCGCTCACCTGGCTTTCAGTTGCAACAATTGTTGTAACATTGTAAGTTATACAGTTGATCTTCAATCTCAAACTTTAGTACCTCGAACACCACCAATATTTTAAACAGTATTTAAAGTCTGATCATGTTTTACTAAATTTTTTTGTTTGGCTTTTTTGACAAAAAAACGTTCTTGCTAAGGACCATTTTTCGACACCAGTTTTGAAATCGAGACATCATTCTGTAAATGGCGGTCATCCAACAATTTTCAACATCGGTTTTGAAGTCGCAACATCAATATCTATTTGGAAAAAAAAATTCATTGAAATAGGACAATTTTGAAATTTCCCGCCTTTTTTTGGTGGCCATTTTGAAAATGCCAGTCAACAAATAATTCTTAACATCGGTTTTAAAGTTGCGACATCAATACCTATTTGGAAACCAAACTTCATTGAAATCAGACAATGTTGAATTTTCCCGCCTTTTGTGTCGGCCATTTTAAAATGGCGGTCAACAAACAATTTTCAACACATGTTTTGAAGTCGCAATATCAATATCTATTTGGAAACCAAATTTAATTGATATCGGACAATGTTGAATTTTCTCGTCTTATTTGGGCAGCCATTTTGAAAATGGTAGTCAATGAACAATTTTCAACACCAGTTTTGAAGTCGCCACAGCATGGCAAACATGTCATCATTTTACACTTAACCTTCATCTTCTATAGTTTTAAATATAAAAGACGAAAAATACGAAAAATTCTGTGAAAAAAGGCAATAACTCCTACAAGGGTTTATGGATTTTCTTCAAAATTTCAGGGTGGGTAGATCCTGATATGCTGAACATTTTTGCAATAAACACTTGACCTCTATCTGTTACACTTTTTGAAATAAAAAATAAAAAATGCAAAAAATTGAAAATTTCACGGAAAAGGGCTATAACTCCGAGGAGGGTTTTCAGATTTTTTTTCTTCAAAATTGCACAGTGGGTAGATCTCATCATGCTGATCATTTTTACCCTATAGTCAGATTTTTTATATCTGTAACGGTTTTCAAGTAATTTGCAAAAAACAGCAATTTGCCCCTATGTTCTATTTTTAGTAACAGCGGCCATGTTGTTTGGTCTACGGACATAAAAATCACAAACTTGAAAGTGCATACCCTGGTGATGATTCAAGCCAAGTTTGGTTAGTATTGGCCTAGTAGTTTCAGAGGAGAAGATCTTTGAATAAAAGTTAACGGACGGACGACGGACGCCGAGTGATGGCAAAAGCTCATATGGCCTTTGGCCAGGTGAGGTAAAAACCAATCAAATCAAATTCTGAAATAGGAGGTGCACATCTACATTATGTCACAAAGACTGTGTTAAAGTTTCATGAAAATCTATTCAGTGGTTCAGGGGGAGTAGCGGATAAGAGATGGGTACCCCCATGTGTACATGTAATGCAATGGCAAGTCCATGTTTGGCAATGGGAAACCCCAAAAATCAATCAAATCAAATTCTGAAATAGGATGTGCAGATCTACATTATGTCACAAAGACTGTGATAAAGTTTCATGAAAATCTATTCAGTGGTTCAGGAGGAGTAGCGGATAAGAGATGGGTACCCCCATGTGTAACGGACGGACAGACGGATAGACGGACGGACGGACGGACGGACACCCCCATCACTATATACCCCCCACTTTTCAAGCGGGGGGGGTATAATAAAACTATATTTACTTACTGTGGCCTAGTGATCTACGGATACCCCCTGCCCCCACCTCTTCCTGATTTTTATTCAACTTGTGGAAAAAATGAATTATTGGCAAACAAAGTACATATCCCACATCTACATTATGTAATCAATCTATTCCAATGACAAAGTCAAAAACATGTCAATAATCTGCAAAAAAGCTTTTACTGGAAAGCAGAAAAAATACAATGCATACATATTCACGACAGAAGTTTTGGTATCTAGTTTTTACAGACGATTTAGAAAAAAGGTAAATTGGCTTCATAATAATTAATGCTCATGAAAGCTGTCCGGTATTGTGAGAAAAAAAATCCGTTTCTTTGGATGTAATACAAGACCTCCGGGCGGGGGGGGGGTGGGAGAATTGTCGTAGATCACAATAATTACCTTGTTCTAGCCCAGCTGTTTAAGTTGCACAAATTAGAGTTTTTTTTATTATAAGTCAGTTTGCAGAGTCAAGAAAGAATAGCACATGTCGGCAAATTTGCAAAATCCATCTTGAATGTTTGAATTTGTAAAGATTTTAATAGTGGTTCAGCGACGAAAGCAGCATTTTGTTATCGATAATGTTACGAGGATCGTTGGCGACACCTTTTTTCTTTGTTTATAATACTTTTAAGTACATTGCTGTACTTTAAATCCATAAAGTTATACCGGATTTCTTCTGTTGTGAACAAAAGCATGCTTTATTTTTTATTTATCATAATAGAATATAAATATTATTGATTTAGAAGTCATTCAGACTTCATTTTCAATATTCTTAGATACTATCACTTTGTTGCAGGCCTGCAACAGGAGGATTTAGCAGAAATTCTGAACCGGATACTGTTAACTTCAACACTGAACCATTAGTACCTTCTGTTAAGAGCCGCCAAAATGCCTTTGCCAATGTTTCAGCACTGTGCAAAAAAAAAAAATATCGAAAGAATTTAAATTTAATTCAAATTTATCACATGTACATGTAGCTACACACTTGCAACAGAATTCTGCGTATGATATAGGTTAAGTCTTGAAGCATCAATATGCAATTCACATTTGATTGCAATGTATATATTAGAAATTCTTTAGAGATACTGTAAACTACAATGATGGTTATTTTGTCGACGACTTCAAAAGCAAATCAATTCGTGGCATACTTTTTTTATGTTTAAAAAAGTACAATCCGCTTTTTCTTAGATTTTAAATTGAATGGTATGTTAAACTTTAATTCCTGTAGTCTTATTTTTTTTTAAATAAACATTTATTTACAAAACAATAAAATAAATAATAGAAATACAAAAAAATAATATTAATAAATAAAATAAAAAATCAGTACATCCAGATTTTATAAGTTGTATCTAACAGAAGACCATGAGAGTAAAATAACGGCATTCTCCTCTTCTTTGTACATGTACTTTATACAGGAATTAAGACTACGTGTATGGAAAGCACTAATATTTTGATAGTTTTTATGTCGAGCTTCTATTTATTTTCTTATTGTCTGTTTTAGATTGTTCTCTTATGGGCAACTGTATCATTACTGTAAGATACAATGTTGTTGTGACGATAAATGTTTTGAGTCGAGATTATAAGATACCATGCTTTGACCCAACTAAGATAATTATTGAGACATGTAGAAATTGTTGAAACAATAATAATAAGGGTATAGTACAATCACAATCCATCAGAAAATTCAAGGACAGGACAAGAGACAAATGTAAATAACGATAGGAACTTGGAATAGCTGGCTTTGATACCGGTACTTGCAAAACCTAATGAATGTATGATAACACTTAAATGTGTGGTTATGTTAACCGTTTTAAGTATAATGTAATTAAGAAAACGCTAATTACAAAATGACATGCATTTCACTATTTTTCTAGTTCGCACTGTTGATGGCGTACAGGTAAACAAGCAGCGGTTCAAATCAAGCCGACGACCTTGCTGGATTTTCCGATGTTAACAGGTTTAAAAAGATGAATTCCATCACTGTTGGCATTCTTCCTTTGCAGCTCACCTTACCAACACATCATCATTCATATTATATAGAGCTGTGTGCAACACTTTATTCTATATACAGGTAAACACTCCCACCCCTATTGACATATTATTTTCTACGTTAATTAATTTTTTTCTACGCTCATGTGCGGGATTAATATATACACAACCCATATTTCGGATGGGATGTAAACTCAGGTCCACGTGTTGGAAGAAATGCCACGCTTCCTGCACGTTAAAGAACCCTTGTAGCAAGCTCTTTTTGGGGTGGGCCGCAAGGCTAAATTCCCCGCCCTTGACGATTTAACCCTACTTTTCCAGTGGCAGTCAGAATTTCCCGTCCCATGGCCCTTTCCATACCTCAAAGTGATTATTTATTAACAAACTTGTTCTCGTTTTGATATAGCTGAAATATTGCTGAGTAGACGTTAAACAATATTCAATCAATCAATCAATCAATCAATCAATCACATCTGAAATCTGTACATAGACTATGCATATTTCAATAACTCAAACCGGCTGCATACTAGTAAGTGGTTTGTTTATTGATTTTGCATGCTTAATTTGATGTTTTTACACAAATAAGCTTTGTCATGTGTATGTAGTCATTTGAAAACTCGTTAATGTAGGTCAATTAACTAACGAATAATCTATTAACTTTAAAGAAAATGTCGTATTTTTTTTCTTTTTTCGGAAGCATGGCTATATCCTATGTTGTCACCCGATTCTAATTACTTTGCCGGTGCACCTGATATCACCCGTTGCTAATTTGGTTTGTGTTGTTCATCTGTACGCGTGTCTCTATTCATCTTTCCTGTTTAATGTTTCTTGGTGTTCCGACCTTGTCATTATCTTTGAATTAATCTGTTTTAGACTAATTATTCGGTTCTGACCTTCTTTACCACCAACTATCATGATGTCCAGAATCCCGCATTCCCTTTTCATTAAATATAACTTGATTACCTAATACGGGACTTTCGAGATATATGGCACGCGATAATAACAAAAATGCGGTATACCTAGTATTTCGAACGGAAACTAGGGTTTTCGTGCGAAATACTAGGTATACCGCACGTTAACCATGGGTTTCCAATCGGTATATATAGTTTTCGGCGAAAATCCTAGTTTTCGATTGAAATTGAACGGAAACTAGGGGTTTGCGACGAAACCCATAGTTTCCGATTGGTATCGTTAATTCGAGTTTAAAGCGAAAACGCTATTCATAGTTTTAGCCAATGAGAAACGAGAAACGGAAATCGCTATTTGATATTTAACGTTCGTCCAATCAGAAACGGAAAACGGTATTCAGGGTTTAATCAAACCAATCAAAATCGTTTTTAATGTTTATCGCTTATATTTCTCTCTTTTTTATTCAAATTTCGTATCTTTTATTTATTTTATATATTTTGATATTATAAATTAATTATCAAATAGAGTTGTACCTATGATACGTTTAGGTGCGAATGGATATCAGATTCGCGAGTCCTGAGAGGAAAAAAAAACGATTCTGATTGGTTTGATTAAACCCTGAATACCGTTTTCCGTTTCTGATTGGACGAACGTTAAATATCAAATAGCGATTTCCGTTTCTCGTTTCTAATTGGCTAAAACTATGAATAGCGTTTTCGCTTTAAACTCGAATTAACGATACCGATCGGAAACTATGGGTTTCCGTCGCAAACCCCTAGTTTCCGTTCAATTTCAATCGAAAACTAGGGTTTTCGTCGAAAACTATGTATTTCGAAATACTAGGTATACCGCATTAATTTTGTTACTATCGCGTGATATAGAGATAGGAACTCTCGTGTAATTGAAGGCGGAAACGATCGAGTCGGATACCAGTAAGAAGGAATACTGGATTTCTAAATCTATTGAAAAAAAACATATACCACATAAAAAACAAATATCTATGAAATTGAAGCGCATTTATAATTGTTCCTATATGACAATTCTTTAACTAAATTCTAATTGACGAAAAACAATTAACCTGAAGCGCTACAAATCGATTAAGTATATTTAGTGATTCCCTATCTCGATATTGATGTATTGATTTTTTTTGTATAATACTAGATTTGTTTCCGGAGTAAACATGACTCAAAAGTCGTGTATTAACGTTTCAACTGGAATTCGTTACAAGCGTAATTATCAATTCATAATTTTGCATTATAAGAAAAATTGTGTACATTTATTAATTACCGGGTTTTTCCATCGGAAGAATCCGGTTATTAGAATGGTGAAATGGCGGGCGGCCAGACGGGCGGCTGCCAAATAGGTACATCATTTGTCCGGCGCAAATCTCCGACAGTATTAGAGACCGGAAGTTTTTATTTTGCAATTGTACATGTACATATATCAAAGATGTACATGTCACTTTGATTTTCATTTCCGATAATTTATGTTAAAATCGCCAGTTATTGAACTTAGTCATTTTCAAATATCTGCCTATAGGGTACCCCCTTTTTCCGGAGTAAATCTCCCACAGGTTTTGAGATAGAAGATTTATATTTTACAGATCATTTGTACATATATCAAAGGTGTGCATGATTTTGATTTTTGATGATTTATGCCAAAATTATCAGACTATGTCAAATATCTGCCAACAGGGTATCCCATTTGTACAGAGCAAATGAAAAAAATATGGCACTTCTAAAGAAGGCTAAACATCGCAGATTATCAAAAAAGTGTACATTTTAGATATTCAGGATTGACCTCTGGGTAAGATATACTGTCCATGTAAAAGAAACCCCAGTTCGCTGTCACATTGACAGCTTTCCTCTTGTTTTTAAGTTAGGGACCGACCATTTAACCTGAAGGGGGGGGGGTATGGTTTTTTTTCTGGACAGAAACAAATTATTAATTTTTTTGCACGCATATCAACAAAATATTTTTTTTAAAAATTAACATTATTTTTTGGGGCAGAAAGCCTCCTTCAGAAAATTTTTTTTTCATCATTTTGGCAGCCAAAATCTTTTTTTCACATAAAATCAGATCCAAAATATTTTTTTTAGAAAAAACCATAGCCCCCCTTCAAGTTAAATGGTCGGTCCATTACACTGGAAGTCTCTCCTGGTCATGGAAGACTGTATTTTGTTGTCACTCATATGTTGTTTTTTTTTGTCTCTATATAAGTTTGTAATTTTTATTCTCTTATGATGTGGAAGCAATATATATTTCACACCTGATTATATAATTCACGTATCTAATAGTTACTCGAAACTTATCACTAAGAGATAGCGTTAATGCTTTCATTTCATTAGCCATTATCTTTTCAGCTTTTCACGTCATGGAAATTCTTTTCTTGTGTTTTAATTCTGTGTCTGCATTTTTTGATTTTATGAAAAAGAAGAAAGGGAATAAAAAATGGCTTTTTGTGTAAAAGTCTGTTTGACGGAACGAACGACATTGGTATTGACAAAGCTTTCAATATCCAGAGTTTGCACTAAGTGCTGCAATTGGCACTTCAAATATCAAATATACTGGATCGAACTTGCATTCTGCTTTGTATTTCATGAAAATCACATACATATAATAACTCTTTCTAAAAAATTTGAAAATATGTTTAGCCACTTAATATATATTATTTAATTGCTAAAAATAAGCTTCCTATCCAATTATTAGTCCTGTATTGATGATTTGTGTTTTGAGATCATTGGCGCTTGGAAATTGACATCAGATTAGGTGACCATAAATACAGAGATATTTACATAAATGCTACAAATGATTTCACTTATGTCTGATAAGCGGTAATGAATTTTTATCTTAAATGTCTAAAAATGTAATTACTGCAAAAATAAAACTGCAAAAAAAAAAAAAAAATTCAAGTATTTTTGGTTGGCCTTTAGAAATGTTGAGATTTTACAATGCCTAGCATTTTTAGTTGCACTTGGTGATTGATATAAGGTGAGAACGAAAGTCCTTTTTATATTTGTATTATATAATTAAACCTTAATTAGAATCAATAACGATTTAATATCGTAAAAAAGACACCAGTAATCAAATAAACCAACAACGAAATGAAATGAAATCAACGATAAATCTTGAAAATACATTTGTATTAATGTTGTCGCTTACCTTATTTTAACAAAAGACGTAATGATTGTATCAAGAGCAGGAGGGTCTACAGAGTTTTCTGATGCAGTTTTTACCAAATTTGTTTCTACTAATTCTGGACAGAGGCACATAAAAGCCACATTTTCAATATTTGGATTGTCCTGGAAACAAATCATTGAATACAAAATGATATAACAAGGATGAAATCTGGAAAATGTATTTTTAACATATTCAAGATTTTTTTTATTTCAATGAAATGTGTATTATATGAAGATGTAGTCATGCATTGGAAGGATTCGTCTCCAATATAACTTTCATCAATTATTGCTCCTGTGATGTGATGATATGATTAAGGCACTCTTGCTAGACAACATTTATGTTCTTTTTGGTACCATTGTTTATCATTAGGTCATTGGAATACCCATGGGTACTAATTGTGCTCCTCTTATTGCAGATCTTTTTCTGTTCTGTTATGAACGGGACTTGATGAAAAAACTACAAAATGGAACTGTACCAAACCGTGATAAACTTATTTCTATTTTCAATGATAATAACAGGTACATTGACGATATCCTTACTATTGACAATCCCAAGATTTTAGCTAATGTCTACATCATTTACCCACAAAAACTTAAACTAAATAAAGCAAGCAATGATTCTAAATACTGCCCTTTTCTGGATCTGAGTATCATCATTGACTCTGGTAAAATAAGAACTAAAATTTATGATTAAAAGCTATGATTTTGATTTTACTATTACTTATTTCCCCTTTCTTGACGGCGACGTTCCCCTAGCTCCATCCTATGGGGTATATATATATCTCAACTTGTGCGATTAGCTCGCATTTGTGCTACCCTTGACGATTTAAATGAACGTTATCTTACTCTCACATACAAACTTTTAACACAAGGTTACCGATTTCATAAATTATTTAATACTTTGAAGAAGTTTTACAGAAGATATGAGCATTTGATATCTAGATATAACGTAGCAAACAGCTAATTACAAAGGGCATTTCTCATCTTCAATTTTATGGAAATATTGTAAAAAATGTCAAAAACTGAAAAATAATCCAGAAAAACTTGGACGTAACTTACATTCTTTACGTACTAGTTGATATCGACGAGATATTCTGAACAAACCGTTAAATTGGCTTTTGATTCCAGTGACCTGAAGACTTTACATATATACTGGCCTCTCACTGATACTACCGGTGTCAACTGAAATACATGACGACTCCGGAGAGTTTTGAGTTTGATTTTTCGTCCGTAGTGCGACAGTGTTTTACCTTCAGACTAGGTTCCTTGAGCATAGCCGGCAGTTTAGCGGCGAGCACTCTTTGACCCATCTTTCTAAATTACGTTTTGTCAAATGCTTTTCGTTTCCAAGATAGTGGTCATTGAGTTGGTAGTCTACCTGCATTGGGATTTATTCGCATGTTTATTATACTATAGGGAAACGGGATAGACAAAGGGGAGGTTTGGGTACCCATAAACCGGTTTACCACTGGTTTTTGCTAGTGCCGGTACCAAGTTCAGCTATCCCGAGTTCCTATCGTTATTTATATTTGTCTCTTGTTTTCATTATTGTTCTTTTCTAGTGCAATTCGCTTGTAAATTGTGGCATGTGATTGTAGTTCCCGCCCATTGTAGGTGTTTACTGTTATCGTTTTTTTGCAATTGCTTTTTAGGAACCTTTTGTGTAACTTTATAAGCTAAATTTTAATTGAAAGTAGCTTGTTTCAATGAATTGTACCTAAAGAAAGTATCCCAAAAATTAACTACTGTTATGTTGACCTCTCAAAACATTCATGTGAAAATTTGCAATATTGACTGGAAGCAGTAATCATTATCAAATAAGATTGATAGCAGTATTAACTTATTTGTCCTGAATTAGCTGTGTATTATAAAATTCTTGATGATCCGAATACCATTATTTTTGTAGTGAAAAGAAATAAATCTTCGAAATTATCATTTGCAAACTAACCTTGATTTTTTTGTTGTTGCTAATTTACGATTTAAAACGAGTAGTACATCTTCAATTTCAAGTATTTTAGAACGAACGTTTTGTCTTGAAGTGCGCACGTTAGTTTGTTTTAGATGTAAATTTATTCTAAGCATGCATCTCATCTTTAAGGATGGTCACTACTCAGGTTTTTTAATCTGTCTCTGAAATTCGGAATTCTCTTATTTTATCCACTATCATGCATTACAAAATTTTGCACAATGACCCCCACTTTTCTTTTCAAAATATGTTTTTATACATCTTGAATAAACTTTTGACAAAATTTGATGCAATTCTTGATATATCTTCATTGTACTCCAAAGGGCGACTGTCTTAATGCCAAGTAAATAAAAAATCTAGAGGGATTCAGTTTCCCGCCAAAATGTTAGGCACTTAAATCTCTAAAACGGTTACACTGACCTATCAATATTTTTTGCATAAAATGATGTATGATCGATGTTCTAATAAAGAAAGATACTAATTTTAAAATCTTGATATAATAAACTTGAGGAGGGACCATCCTTAAGGGGCTGCCTGTGACTGAAAGAATAGATGTACATGTACGTGTCACTATCCTTTTGCTGCTTATAAGAAATGAGACCAAAATATATATGGACATATATATGGTTATAGCTGTCCATTTGTCAAAGCCTTGGTTTTCTCGGTTTGTGTATGTATAAACAACATATGTTTAACAATGTTAAATTTTCCCGCCTTTTTTGGCAGCCATTTTGAAAATGGTGGCCAACAAACAATGTTAAGCATCTGTTTTGAAGTCGCAACATCAATATCCACTTGGAAACCAAATTTCATTGAAATCGGACAACATTGAATTTCCCCGCCTTTTGTGGAAGCCATTTTGAAAATGGCGGTCAACGAACAATTTTTAACATTGGTTTGAATTTGTGACATCAAAACCTATTTGGAAACAAAACTCCATTGAAATTGGACAATGTTGAATTTTCCCGCCTTTTTTGGGGGCCATTTTGAAAATGGCAGTCAACGAAGAATTTTCAGTACCTGTTTTGAAGTCGCAACATCAATATCTACTTGGAAACCAAATTTCATTGAAATCGGACAATGTTGAATTTTCCCGCCTTTTTTGGCGGCCATTTTGAAAACGGTGGTCAATGAACAATTTTACACACCTGAGTTTACACGTTGCCATAGCATAAGGCAAACATTTTAATCAATTTACACTAAACCTTCATCTTCCCTAGTTATGGATATAATAGACGACAAAATATGAAAATTTGAAAATTCCATGAAGAAGGGCAACAACTCCTACAAAGATTTTTCGATTTTCTTCAAACTTTCAGGGTGGGTAGATCTTGATATGCTGAACCTTTTTGCAATTTACACTTGACCTCTATCTGTTACTCTTTTTAAAATAAAAAAAAAGATATAAATTATAATTTAGAAAATTTTACGGAAAAAGGGCAATAACTCCAACACTAGATTTCGGAATTTCTTTAAAATTGCAGGGCGGGTAGATCTTAACATGCTGAATATTTTCACTCTCATCAGATTTTTGATATCTGTAACGGTTTTCGGGTTATTTGCAAAAAATGCAATTTACCCCTTTGTTCTATTTTTAGTAACAGCAGCCATGTTGCTTAGTTTTCGGACTAATCAAACACAATTTTGAATCTGTTTACCCTGGTGATGATTCAGGTCAAGTTTGGTAACAATTGGCCCAGTGGCTTCTGAGGAGAAGATTTTTTAAATTGATTACAAAAAGTATCAAATTTCTTAAATTTGACCAATAAAGGGCAAAAACTCCTATATGGGTAGTGAGATTTTCTTCAAAATTTCAAGGTGGGTAGATCTTGATATGCTGAACATTTTTGCAATTTAAAGTTGACCTCTATCTGTTATAGTTTTTGCGATAAAAAATAAAGAATATCAAAATTTTGAAATTTTCACGGAAAAAGGGCAATAACTCTAAGACAGGTTTTCGGATTTTCTTCAAAATTGCAGGGCATGTAGATCTTGTCATGCTGATCACTTTTATTAATGTCAGATTTTTGATATCTGTAATGGTTTTTGAGTTATTTGCCAAAAGCAGCAATTTACCCCTATGTGCTATTTTTAGTAACGGCAGCCATGTTGTTTGGTTCTCGGACTAATCGAACACAATTTTGAATCTAGATACCCTGGTGATGATTCAGACCAAGTTTGGTTCAAATTGGCATAGCGGTTTCAGAGGAGAAGATTTTTTAAAAAGTTTACAACGGACGGACGGACGACGACGGACGCCAAGTGATTACAATAGCTCACATGGCCTTTTAGGCCAGGTGAGCTAACAAGAGGCTCTCAAGAGCCTGTATCGCTCACCTGGGTCATGGCTGACACAATAAGTCAAAATTATCACAACATTTAAGGTTCTCATTTTCAAATTTGTTTATTGACTGTTTAAGGGTCTCATTTTGAAGTTTGCTGATGTTATATGATCCCGAATTCAACTATGTTCCCCACAGGCAACTATTTTTGATTGGGCGTAGACCAACTGTCACTTTTCTTGAAGACCATGTTAGGATCATTGTGCCTCACTTTGGTTCCAATTGGCATAGTATTTTCAGAGGAGATCTTTAAATGATTTCCCATGGGGTCCAAGGTTAAACAATGTTCCCTGCTGACTGCCATCTTGGATGCTATGCGGACATGCCAGACACATTTTATGAAGGGGACCAAGTAAGGACCATTGTGACTAAGTATGATTCCAATTGGCCATGTACTTTCAGAGGAGAAGATCTATGAATATGTTTCCCTATGGGGTCCAATGTTAAAAACATGTTCCCTCCTGGCGGCCATCTAGGATATGATGTGGACTTGCTGAACACATTTTTAAAAGGGGCCACGTAAGGACAATTATGACTAAGTTTGGTTCCAATTGGCCCAGTATTTTCTGAGGAGAAGATTTTTGCAAGATTATCCAATTTTGGACAAAGTTCCCCGCTGGCGGCCATCTTGGATGACGTGCAGACTTGCTGGACAAAATTTTTAAAGGGGACCACCGACGGACTATTGTGACCAAGTTTGGTTCCAATTGTCGCAGTGGTTTCAGAGAAGATCTTTGAATGCTTTCCCATAGGGTCCAATGTTAAACCACGTTCCCTGCTGGCGGCCATCATGGATATGATACGGACTTGCCAGACATTTTTTTTTAAAAGGGGCCACCTAAGGACCATTGTGCCCAAGCTGTTTCAGAGAAGAGAAGAAGATGTTTGAATGAAAAGTTTACGACAGGATGGATCACTGACACAGTAATGGCCAGAAGATCACCATGGCAGAGCCATGCAGGTCAGATACAAAGTTAAGCAGGCATAAAAGCTCAGATGCTATTTCAATATTTATCTGGAAAAGACATTTGCATGGTTGGCAAGCAGACTTCACATCATGATACAATATACAACTATACACAATTATTATTAATTTGTGAAATAAGTATAGTTTATGAAAGTATTTTTGCAAAAAAATGTAAAAGTTTGTATAAAAACACTTTTTTGCTCTTGATTATGGAACAAATAATTATTTTAAATAAAGTGATAACAGGGAATTTCTCTTAAACTTGAAAGAGAAAAGTAAAATAAAGAAGATTTGAACACAGAATTTAAAGGGAAATAAATCATAACCATATGGCATTAAAAAAAAATTATATTTTGGTGAAAAAGAGTCAATAACTACAACACAGGCAGTTGGATTTTCTTCAAAATTTCAGAGTATGTAGACCTTGATGTGCTGAACATTTTTGCAATTTACACTTTACCTCTATCTGTTACAGTTTTTGAAATAAAAAATAAAAAATGCATAAATTTTGAAAATTTTACGGAAAAAGGGCTGTAACTCTGAGATGGGTTTTCCGATTTTGTTCAAAATTGCAGGGCAGATAGATTTCGTCATTCTGAACAATTTTATCTCATGTCAGATTTTTGATATCTGCAACGTTTTTTGAGTTATTTGCCAAAAACAGCAATTTACCCCGTATGTTCTATTTTTAGTAACAGCAGCCATGTTGTTTGGTCCTCGAACTAACAGAACATATTTTTTAAACTACATACCCTGGTGAAGACCCAGGCCAAGTTTGGATTAAATTGGCCCAGTGGTTTCAGAGGAGAAGATTTTTGAAAAAAAGTTTACGACGGACGGACGGACGGACGACGGACGACGGACGCCAAACGATGGCAAAAAACTCACCCTGGCATAGCCAGGTGAGCTGAAAATAGCTATTAAAACCATTTTTTATCTGTTCTCACCAATTCCTGTCTACTGATTTGTAACCCACTATAAATAACAAAATACTGAAGTCACTGTTAATTTGTTTCCTGCATATGCGCATTTCGACAACTTATGTCCCATCAGTGCAGATAAAACCAAAACTTATGGAAGTCCATTCTCCAAAAACGTGTAAAAGCTGACAGAGAACAAATAACCAAAAGGATGATGAGAGTTTTTCTCTTGTTTGGTTTGAAGCTTTATTTTGATGAATTGTTACGTGTAAGTAATTTTCTTGTCTTGTTTTGCTACCTTTACCGTGAAGTTTGTGGTGGTCAAGATTCGATATTAGATCTGCAGTTAAAAAACAAGTCTAATTTCAAATCAGGCCTTGGAATCGATACCAATTTTTACCTATAAAAAGTACTTGTGTCGTGTATGGAACAGTAAACAGTAAAAAAATGTACAAGCTACATGTGTGGTAGTTTATTTCTAATTTTCTAAAACTCCTATTTACATTTTGAATTTGAATTATTTGATGACCCTTGGGTTTTTTTTAACTTGAATTATTAAATGACTATTGGGCTGTTGTTTTTGTGTAGATATCTTTCAAAAGCATGATATTTTTCATCATTAATTTCATTAAACCCAACGATCAACTTATTTATAACGACTTTTCACATTGAACTCAGAGTTTGATTGTAGCCGTTCTTAATGATTTTATTAAAACAACGGCAGTAGAATACCGAAGGAACAAGGGAAGCGAAGACTACAAAAATCGAAATCCAAAGACATGGCAAAAACGGCCACAGAGAAATACAAAGACAAAACAAGGACGTGAGACAGCTACAACGCACGGAAATAAAAAGACGACATTAAAAACTAAGGCACTCATAGTGTGAACTCCCATGAAAACCGGGAGTGACATCATGTGCTCCGGAAGGGTAAGCATGTCCTGTCCCGCTAGCGACACCCGTCACACTATCAGTTAGGCTAATAGTGTTTTGAAAGGCCTGTTTGGTAGCGGATTGGTAAATGTCATTTTCTAACCCTTAGACAAAAACCAATGAAATCCATGATACATGTAACTTCTCTAACCCTCAAACAGTACAATGGTGAAATTTTGAAAAGCTTTTTATAAATCTATATAGTATATAGTATGTATGAAAACAACCATAAGGACGAATCGGTAGCACAAACATCACTGAGGAAGACAAAATTAAAATTTAACAGTATGACACACAAGACAACACGAAAAACTAAAGTACTGACAGTGTGAACTCCCATAAAAACCGGGAGTGACATCAGGTGCTCCGCATGGATAAGCATGACATTTATTCTATTAAATGTCGTTAGAATGCTAAAACTCAATTGATTTCCCGATATTCTATTAAAAAAATCGTTTTTTTTCCAAAAATAGAAAGTTTTCACCAATCAGAAAACGTCTTATATTTATATCAAATTATACCCGTATATGCACTCGACAGTAATAACACGCAGGTGTTTTAAGTTGATTTTATGTAAACAAAATATTCAGAAACTTACAGCCCAATTCCTTGTAAAACTGAGGATAGCAGTCTTTGAAGCACAATACGCAGGTACAGGGTAAAATGTTGCAAGGGCTGAAAAGGGGCGTCAAGTTGGTTACTTATTCCTTATTCCTTATTCGTTAC
>MJUU01065113.1:0-16995 GCA_002080025.1 Modiolus philippinarum | reverse complement strand
AGATACTCCTTAGTTTTCAACAAAATTTACAAAAATATAGATATTGTAAGGTTTCAAATAGAATCGGCTTTCGGGTCAGCACAAAAGTACCGACTACTGGACTGGTGAATAACCTCTGGGACTAGCAGTCAAGTGAGGGTTCAATTAGCCAAGTAGTCTCAGAGTAGATCTTTGAACGAATTTCAAAATAGGGTTAAATTATTAACTATGTTCATGCCAGAAGGTGACTACCCAGTGAGAGAATCTGGCTCCAATTGGTCTAGTGATTTCAGAAAAGATCTTTGGATGTCCAATGTGGATGACCAGGGCGAATCCATGTCAACTCGTACCTTTGCCAACTCGTACCCAACCAACTCGTACCCTATTTTTACCAACTCGTACCCTCATATTGAAATAGTTTCATTGATGTGAATAAGTTTGAGGAGTCATGTGCATCTGTATTGATACTAAAATTTTTGACTTAATGTGCTGTGTTTATACATATACGTCCACCGGCACGTACTGTATATTAATGGATGGGGGTCATAGATCTTTAAATGTAAACACATAGAGAATATAATTTATTTACTTCATATCTTGCTCTGTAGAGTCCTGCAGTAAGATAATTATAAAAACTAGGCAGTGCAAAGGTTATTTTCGGCTTAGTTCTTCAGACCATCACAGAAATGTAAACCAGATTAAGGTGGTAAAGTACACCGGTAAATAGGACCGTGACAATAAACAAACGAAAACATTGACCAAATACCTATAACACAAAGAAAGACAGAGATGGAAGCCCAAATTTTCGGCCTTATTTCTTTCACATAAAGGACAACCACACAAAGAATAGAAAGGGTTCTTCCAGGACGAAACCGCCAAAGAAGTGTTGACTGGCTTGTCTGCATTTATGCTCAGTTAGTTAGCTTGATATATTTATATTTATATTTGGAGTTTACATATATTTTATTGTCTCATGTTCATTTACTCCATATCATTTCGGTAAATATTATAGTTTGTGTTTGTAAACCACTGGATTATGCATGTAAACATGTCAGAAATAAACTTCAGACAAATAATAGATATTTCTTAAGCACCATATTTTCAGATATTTTATTCAATGTTCAACAGTCATTCATAACAATCACATTAGCACTGGACTTTTATATATCAATATTAAAAGTAATCAATAACAATAATAAAACATTGTTCAAGAAATATATTCTTAACGTTATTCTGATTAATCTTTGACATATTAATTCAAAATAACAATAATGGTGCTAAATTGTTCATATGCATTCAAAGTTCATATAGAGGTATTTACACATCGGGCGATGGACCATTCAGCTGACCACATAGACGAAGAAGCTGGCTTGCAGAGAGGTCATCGTTGGAATACTGGTCCCACAGGGCGAAATAATAATACATTTTTAAAAGATTTGTATGTTATTACTTCCACTTTAAATAAAATGTGTCAATACGTTTTGAATATTCGCGTACTAAAATGTTTATTCTTTTAAAAATTTTCAAATTACACATCGATAAGCTGAAATACACGTAAAAATCAATACAGGTATGTAAATAAAAAATAATTAAATTAAGAAAATAGTAGAACTTAAGTTATAAATAGACAATGACAAATTTATTAAATAAATTTTGAATTTACATTCTAATACTTCTTCAGAAAATTATTTTGCTATAATTAAAGGTCTCGAAATATCCACGTAAATATCATATAATTGTAATTTTTTATGTTTATAGTCTTGGTACAACAAAATTTTAAAAATATACACGGAAATATTGAATTATTTTACATACCAGTTTCACAGAGACGATGTTGCCAGCTGTCACACATGTGTCACACTGAAGGGCATCTTGGCGTGCTGTAACGGTCTTTTTACAAGAAACGCAACGTGGACGAACCATGATTCGTAAAGGTTCCACGAACCTAATGTCTCGCCCTCTTAGTACACTGTCGTAATTAAGCCTATATTTAGATGTGGTTGCTAGGTAGAATTTCAAGACATAACTAAACTCTGAAACTTTCATACCCAAATTGGAATCAAATACTTTTTAGAGTTTCATGAAATTTACCAAAACTGCAATCCTGGACTTCTGAAATTTCACTATCGAAAATAATTATTCATACTGTGAGGAATTGAAAAAGATACGGTTGCTAGGTAGAATTCCAAAAAATAACTGGTCTTTGAGAGTTTCAGGAAATTTACCAGAATTTGAATCAAAGATTTTTGAAATTTGACTTTTGAAAATGATCATTATAACTGTAAGGAATTGAAAAAGATATGGTTGCTAGGTAGAATTCCAAAAAATAACAGGTCTTTGAGAGTTTCAGGAAATTTACCAAAATTAGAATCAATGATTTTTTAAATTTGACTTTTGCAAATGATCATTATAACTGTAAGGAATTGAAAAAGATATGGTTGCTAGGTAGAATTCCCAAAAATAACAGGTCTTAGAGAGTTTCAGGAAATTTATCAAAATTAGAATCAAAGATTTTTGAAATTTGACTTTTCCAACAGCCTGTTACACGTCTGCGCATTTTATGCAGAAATGTCAATCTTAATGTAATTCTATTAAGAATTAAAGACTTCATTCTACTTCTTCACAATTAACATTAAAATTTTTTAGCAAAAGTCCAAATTTGGAAAAAGTACAGAAAAACTAGAAAAAAAAATTCCTATTTTTTTCAGCTTGGGGCAATTTTCTGACCATCATCTAACTTTTGACCACTTTTTGTGAAATTCCAATAAGATTTAATAACTTAATTTGACTTCTAAACAAGAGAATCTGTGTCAATGGACACTATGCCCCTCTACTGATCATCAATAGTTCATGACCATTAGTGACATATATTTTATCATCTATACATGTAGAGGCTAACATGAAATTTTACCTAGCAGTCATCAAATATGTATGGTTGCTAGGTAAAACTTGCAAAATTAAAGGTCTTGGAGAGTTTTAGGAAATTACCAAAATTGGAATAAAAAATTTTTGTACTTCAATTATTGAAAATTGGTGTTTTGACAAAAAGAAATTCAAAAATGTATGGGTAAAATTTCCAAAATTAAATGGTCTTGGAAAGTTTTAAGAAATTTACCAAAATTGGAATCAAAGATTTTTGCAATTCAGTTATAGAAAATTAATGTTTTGACAAAAAGAAATTCAAAAAGTATGGTTGCTAGGTAAAATTTCCAAAATTAGATGGTCTTGGAGAGTTTCAGGAAATTTACCAAAACTTGAATCAAAGATTTTTCAATTCAGTCATTGAAAATTTGTCTTTTGACAAAAAGAAATTAAATAATATATGGTTGCTAGGTAAAATTTCCAAAATCAAAGGTCTTGGAAAGTTTCAGGAAATTTACCACAATTGAAATCAAAGATTCCATTTACAAAAATGGCTGTTTAAACATAAAGGACAAAAAAGATGCTAAGAACAATTTCAAAAATCAAATAAGAGAGTGTTATCAAAAATTCAATCATAAACTTCAAAGCCAATGAACCATGACCTTGAAGTCACAGCATCTGTTTAGCACTAAAACATTGCTGTTCATGTTATGATGTATAATTATACAAAGTTTCATCAAGATATCAAACCTCCTTCAAGGTAAACTACTTTCAACCGAAACCTTAACCTGTAGTATATCAAACATTCACTCCTATTGTTCTAAGTCATTGAACAATGACCCTGAGGTCATAGCATCCATTTCCTTCCAAAATGTTGCAGTTCATGTATGGTCCATCTGCATACAAATTTTCATCGAGATATCAAACCACCTTCAAGATTAACTACCTTCAACCTAAACCTTAACCTGTAGTATATCAAACATTCACTCCTGATATCAAAAGTCAATGACCAATGACCCTGAGGTCACAGCATCTGTTTCATTCCAAAATGTTGCAGGTTATGCCATGGTCTATCTGCATACAAAGTTTCATCAAGATATCAAATCTCCTTCAAGGTAAACTATCTTCAAACTAAACCTTAACCTGAGCATTACGGACGGACGTACGGACGGACAACGTACCCGAAAACTATATACCCCTTCTTCTTCGTAGGCGGGGCATACAAACTTTAACCACAGGGTTAAAATAAATTTCTTGCACAAAAAAAAGTCAAAATAAAGAAAAAATACGGAAAAACTAAAAAAAAAACGTTTTTCAAATTTTTCAGCTAGTGGTAATTTTCAGACCATTTTCTTGCTTCTGCCCAAATTTCAAATGATTCATTTGATGAAGATATTGACGTTTAGAAAACTTTAACCACAGGGTTAAAATAAATGTTGACGACGCCGACGACACCAACGACGCCGACACGACGACGGAATTTTGGATCGCTATTTCTCGCTTTCGCGACTTTCGTCGCGGGCGAGACAAAAAAGAAGATTAAATTTTATACTATAGCAAATTAAAAACAAAACATATTTAAAACAGGGAACAAGGTAGCTGAAATCAGGAAATTTGTTTTTAATTTTTTAAATGGTCGTTGTCATAAATAAAAAAAGTTAATATAAATATGACACACTGTATACAGGTAAAAGGACAACTGAATTTATAGTAAAGAGAACGTATATGGTATTAGTTAAAGAGTATTAATCTGTATGTCTGACCAAACATAGTTTATAGACCAGATAGAACAAGTGTACAGATGAAGCAATAAACAATGTATAGGCAAGAAGACTTACAGTTTTTTTACTCATTGTATATTTAAAGACACATGGTGTATATAAACGGGATCAAATAAAAAGTCGATAAGTCACACAGCGTATACGTAAGAGGGCTTGCAGCGCAAGGTTCAGAAGACATTCACATGATTCTCAAGTGAGAGGACATACATTATATATTTGAGAGCAGACACATTCTACAAGAGACACAGGGCATTATTCAGAAAACACAGAGCCCATAGTTGAGTGAACACACACCGTATAGCTGTGAAGAATCGCCTTGAATTTTAGTATTTGAGAGAAGTCTATAAATGAAAACACTCCAGATGCTGGCGAGAGGACAAAAGTTATATCGCTCAGAACACATATGTTTACAAAAAACATGGTATAAAACTATAAGTTGAGTAGAAACAAATTATAAAGTTGGGAAGGCGCAAATTATATAGGCGAAAGGCCACACAAACTATAGGACATACATGTCTTAGTTAAAAGAATTTACTAATATGTTGTAAAGTTGAGAGGTCACTTATGCTCTGAGGACGACTACCTTGTGACTTTCAAGGAATATATACTACACAAGAAAGATACCGCACAGTACTAAATTAGTTATTATATAAATGGACTGCAATCTTACAATTGAAAGGATACATTGCATAGTTTAGGGGACAAACAGTAGTTTAGGGAGGGTCACTACATAGGTAAGATTAGACTCAATGCCTAGGTGACAAGACACACATTGTAAGGGTGAAAGGATGCACATTGTGTAGATATCATTTATTCTTGTATTTGCCAGACATTCATTTGGGTTATATTCATTTCGACGGCTTAATTATCTACACATTTTGTCATTATCATATGTAAGTTAACCCATTGGACCAAAAAATGAATTCATATACGACATAAACGAGGGTCATATTGACGCCGAAACAAGTATGCTTAATCCAATATATCAATATTGAATGTTCTTACTTCTGAACATGATTTTGCTCAGTAAAATTAACTTAAAAGGATATATTCTACGCATTTAAGATCTTGCAGGTAACTCATAACACGTTTTGTATAGAACGCCATTTTTAATTTCATCTGATCAAACTAATTGTAAAACTCCATATTTTAGTATGGCTTGTCAAGCCTTTTTTATGTTACCAGATACAAGGACATACATTTTCGATCAGTATCTTAGCATTCATTCGAAATTGTTCGTCCATGAATGCATAAATAATTGGATTTAAGATGTTGTTGATGATAAAAATGTGATATATAAACATAACCCCGGGCCTTTGTGAATCAAGCAGTTCTTCCCAGAAATTTGATGACAATCCTTCGATGATCAAGAGAATTACTTTTGGTATATAACAACATAGAAACAAAAATGTAATTATTATGAACATTATTGTTATTTTGTTCGCAAGGTGGTGATTTCTCTTCCTTCTATGTATACTTGAAGAAGATATGATTTTGTTCGAATGTGATGTAGTTTGAATTACGCTTTGGGAAGTTTCAGAAACTCTTTTGATGTTTGAAACGCTCTCTTCGCTTATCTCAACGAATTCAGGAAAAGTATTTAGAGTATTCCTGTTATCTTCTTTAACTGGTACATTAGCTGATAGTATGCTACTTACAGCTGTTTCTTGGTTTAATGTTCTGAAAGTTTCTTTAGTTTTACTTTGATACCGACTTAGTCTCGAATAAATGGTAAATCCGATTTTGCTGTATAGACTTGTAAGTACAATGATTATTATCACGGCAAATAAACCAATTACACTTCCATATAGAGTTTGTCCAAATTTCAGAACTTTTGTTGATTTTCCGCACCGTGTTCCAATCAGTCCACTCTTTATGTCTCTGATTGGCACTATTCCATATATGAACGGTAGAGGAAGAGAAATAACTACAGATATTCCTGCTGAAAGTAGTATTAGTTTTCGGCGCAGGTTAAGCGTCGTGTGAAGTCGCTGAGAGCGGCATACTGTCAGGTATCGTTGAATTGCAATGATTACCAACAAAAATATTGATGTATACACAGAGAATCCAATGAAAAATTGTCCAATCTTGCAGAGTAAATTATTAGAAAATGTAACAGAATTTGTAATTTGTAAAATCCCGAACATTGAACAATAGACAGAAGCAATCATGTCAAATGCTGACAAAACTGGTACAAAATACCGTTCCTCTGTCGTTTCCTTCATTTGAATCTTGTAAATGGCTATTACTATAGCATTACCAAATAGTCCAACAAATGCATAGATAAGTAAGAGAATAAGGTTTGGAATTAAAGTTTCAATAATTTTAGAGTTCCATTCTTCGATTGTTATAACGTTTGATAAATTTGCTATTTTCTAATTTCCGCACAAAAATAACTGTTACAGTACTTTCCTTTGATCGTATTAATTATTAGACTACTGTTGAATAGTTTCCTTATCATAAATAATATTATTATATTATTCATTGCCTTTTAATTTGAAAAATCCCATAAAAAATCCCGATATTTAGCTTCTTTGTTCAGTAGTCTACCTGTTTATATATTTTTGTTTCAGAAAGAATTGAACATACCGTAAAATATAAACCATTGTACTTAACAAACTCTGTTTCGATGACTTCGAACGCTTGCTTTGCTTTGTATCTTTTTTTATTCAGTTATTCATGCTTACCCTTCCGGAGCACCTGATGATACCTCACTTTATTGTAGGGGTTCAAACTACTAGTGCTTTAGTTTTGTGTCGTTATTTCTCATTTTTGTTTATTTGTTTTGTCTGGGTCATGCTGTCTCAATTCGTGTTAGATATGAATTGCATTAATTTTGAATTTTTGTTTTTGGAATTTTCTCTTTTTCTCATTTTTGCTTCGGTATTCGTTTGTCGATGTATCTATTCACTTAGCGAGTGAGACATAAAATCATTTACAGGTAATCTAAATAATGTCCCTACATTTGTCATTTTACAATTATGTTGTCTCCTTTGGAACTTTTTTTGCGTGTATTGTATTTTTTGTTTGAAACAATAGAGTACAAAGTGTACAGTGTAGAAATCATTATCGATACACCATCATATCCCATGGATGCAGTTTTTGTGTCTATTTTTTTTTTAATTCTGCAAACGAATTTGAGAATTACCTACTTACTATTTTTTACAGAAACAAACACGTCCCCGACAACAATTCAAGAATTTTAAAGTAATGAAGTACCATAAAGTATGAAAAGGTGGAAAAATAAAATCTAAGAGAGATCAATCTTTAAATGACACATCAAAAGGGTATTGACAATGAACAAGGAAAATAAAAATAAAATAAAATTGTCTTAAACCCCATTTACATGTAGAGTTTTATACACCTGTTAATTTTTTCAAAGGTATGCAAAGTTGCACTGGTGTGCAATTACTGCATGTGAACGCATCTGCACACGTCTGTAAACTTAACAAAGAGTGTAAATTTGTATCTGGTCAGGGGCAAGTGGAAATGTTTAATTTACATGGCATGCATGTAGAGCATGTGAAAATAAAATGTACAATTCTGTCTATGAAACGAAAGGAAAAGGTCTTGCAATTTGATTGGAAGTACAAAATTGATTCACACAAAATTATCTGTTCTCTCTATAGAATTTATACTTCTCAGTCGATTTTGTCCGATTTTGCATTTTTGGCCTTTAATAGGAAAAGTTGTTTATGGTTTTTTAACTCACCTGGCCAAAGGTCATGTGAGCTTTTGTTATCACTTGGCGTCCGTCGTCCGTCGTCGTCGTTGTCGTCGTCGTCGTCGTCGTCGTCCGTAAACTTTTCACATTTTGATTATCTTCTCTGAAACCACAGGCCCAATTTTAACCAAACTTTACAGGAATGATGTATGGTAGGTCCTTCATAAAGATTGCCGAAATTTTACCGGTCCGCCAAAAAACATGGCCGCCAGGGCCGAACATAGTTTAACTCGGGACCCTTTGGTAAAATGCCCATTTTGGCTATCTCCTCTGAAACAACTGAACAAAACTGAACCAAGCTTTACAGGAATGATGTATGGAAGGTCCTTCATATTGATTTCCGAAATTTTTCCGATCCGCAAAAAAACATGGCCGCCAGCGCAGATCATAGTTTAACATGAGACTCTATGGGAAAGGCATATATTTGCTATCTCCTCTGAAGCTACTGAAGCAAGTTATACAAAACTTTACAGGAATGATTTATGAAAGGTCCTTTATGTAGATTACCGAAATTTTTCCTATCCGCTAAAAAACATGGCCGCCAGCGCAGAACATAATTTAACATGGGACCCTATGGGAAAAGCATGTATTTGCTCTCTCCTCTGAAGCTACTGAGACAAATTGAACCAACTTTACAGGAATGATGTATGGAAGGTCCTTCACATAGGTTGCCGAAAAGTTTCGATCCCATAAAAACATGGCTGCAATCACTGACCATAGTTTAACATTGAACCCTAAGGGAAAATCACATTTTAATTTCCTCCTCTGATACCACTGAAGCAAATTCAACCAATCCTGACAGTAAGGATGTATGGAAGGTACTTTACAAAAATTGCTCATTACATTTCGATCTGACAAAAAACATAGCCTCCAGTGCAGAACATAGTTTAACATTGGAGCCCGGAATGAGATAACCATCCTTATAATTATCATCTCTGAAACTAATCAAGCAAATTTAACTTAATGTATAGGTCCTTTGCAAAAATTATTCATTTCAATAGGATCAGACAAAAATGAAGAACACGGCTAAATACTTGACCCCATTGGTAAGAAAACATCATTTTAGTAATGGATGGCATATAAGCATTTTGCCAGGTGAGCGATACAAGGCTCAGTCTCTGAGCCTCTAGTCTATAATTCTAACAGCACTTATTTCTAAAAATCTAATGAAAACTTTTTTTACATATTTTTCGGCCTTTTTCACTTCTTCTAATTAGCTTTTTGAATTAAACTACACACCTCAGATTAAATGGGTGGATATAAACGCTTGATAAAAATACTTTTACATACTGCTTGGTTTTACACAAGTGTAAATATACATATTAGTGTAAATCTTGTGCATGTACATGGCGCTTAAGTTATACATATGTTTTGTTTTTAACCCTTTTCTAAAGAACACTTCGTCATTGTACTCAATATGCGCATTATGAAAAAGTGTAAGAAAACATCAGAGCAAGAGTAGATTACATTTGTATTACTATACCCTCAGTGCGCATTGTGAAAAGATACAAAAAGGCATCCCTATAGGAGTAGATTATACACATATTACAGAGTTACAGTACATATACGTCTTTCATTGATACCTTAACAAGACAACAAGTTATTGAAACAGTCAAACGAGTAGCAAAAATTTCATTTCAAAGAAATGTACTTATACACCCCAAGCCGACGTCCTGAAAGAATGCCTGCGATGAAAGAAATATTTTACTCCTTGTTGGTGTTGCTCAGTATATATAACAGTCATTAGAACTGAGGAAAGATGACCCTTTACTGGTTAGCATCGACATAACATACTGTCTTGATTATTATTATGTGTATTATTGTTTTTTTCAGAAAAGTGCGGAGATATTGTCCGTCCGTCCGTCCGTCCGTTCGTTCGTCTGCCCGTCTGTCTGTCTGTCCGTTAGATGGACCTTGTCAGTGGAACTCCTTCCTCATTTTTGCATTTATGGATTTAATTTTGTTATAGAATTGTTGCATATAGTCTGCAGATAAGCAATAAGCTTTCGGATTTTTGATATTGGTCTTGTTGCAAACAAGAGGCCCATAATGTCAATCTTGACACATGTGAACTTTTCAGTGGAACTCCTCCTATATTTCTGAATTTATGGATTAATTTTGTTATAGAATTGTTGCATATAGCCTGAAGATGCACAATAATCTTTCAAATTTTTTATATTGATCTTTGTGTAAACAAGAGGCCCCATGATGTCAATCTTCACACGTGTGAGCTTGTCAGTGGAAGACCTCCGACATTTTTGGATTTATGGATTTAATTTTGTATAGAATTGTTTCATATAGTCTGCTGATGTGCAATAAGCTTTCAGATTTTTGATGTTGGTCTTGGTGCAAACGAGAGGTCATATGATGTCAATCTTCACAGATGTGAGCTTGTCAGTGACACTCCACCTACATTTGTGGATTTATGGATTTAATTTTGTAGTAGCATTGTAGCATGTAGTCTGCAGATGCACAATTAGCTTTTGGATTTTTGATATTGGTCTTGGTACAAACAAGAGGCCCAAGATGTCGATTATGACACATGTGAGCTTGTCAGTGGAACTCTATTTTCTGTGTCGAACAGGGAAGTGCGGGGATGGCCATTCATTTCTGATGGCAGCACTTCTAGTTCATATTTTGTTGTCATTGTAATTGTATGTATTGTAACCTTTACAACAGCCCTCATGGGTTAAAAGCTTTCAATAAACGTTTTTTTTTAGTTAATCGAATGACAGCGGACCACGTAGATGGTCTTTGTAGAATAATTGATTGACAGTGCTGTCATATGATTTTCACATTTTATTGGGTGAAATCAAATGTAAAATCATCTAAGGATAGTGCCAAATCAGTAGTTCTACATACTACATACGCAGTATTTGGTTGTATGCTCTCAATTATCAACAATGTTTCTTTCTCTGAGGTTACATTTTCAGAAGTCACCGTGGGGTATAAAAGTAAATCTCGTTAAAATGCAACTTTTGCTATTTGCTTAAATGAATTATAGAGGAACACATGCTTTCCAGTCTTCTGTTAATACTTGGTAAAAAAATCTGTATGTTTACTGCCAAAAATGATTTTTTTTTTTGTAATATCCGAATTTACAAGACAGAAAACGTGAAGTTTTATAAATATATCGTTGTGACCAGGAGATGAAGAAACAACAATAAAACCGTTTTACCATGTGCATTTACTCCATATCCCTTATACGAAAACTTCTTCCACCATGTCGTAATTACTTTTTGCAAACTAACTAGCACAGAATTTTTGTTCTAGCATACCTCATCCATTCAATTTTGGCATTTATATCATCGTCCAACTTTACAAAAATGGATATTTTTATTGCAACTTTGACTTAAACAATTGAATATTAGGAAATAAAACACCCAGTATAAACAATAATGATTGCACTTTACTGGTGACCTCCCTCACAAATTAATGAATAACTATATTGATTGGAGATCTTGTGCGTTTAGAGATGAAAACATCCGTGCATAAGTTCCAATAAAGGAAGTCAGACTGACTATTACTTTTCCTTTTGAATAAATATATTTATGCTCACAGACAACAGATCACAACTCAATCAACAAAACAGACCGTTGACATTTCATTCTGTATTTGCTCAGTGTTTGTAATAGGACTTAACACCAATAATTGGTTCCTTGTTCTAAGCTTAATAATCATATTTCACTTTTTACCAAAACAGACTGTACCCCTCTTTAACCTGAAGACTTGTTCCTTCAATTCCACTGCAGCTTGCTCAGTTTGCCTCGTATGATAAGGCTGCATATATGAAAAAGACTAGAACTATGACTGGAATTTTTGGGCCACCTATTGTGGTCAATTTATCTTATTTTCTTGTATTATTTACAACGTATACTTCAAACCAGGCAAAAGTGGGCAAAAAAGGGCGACTTGATATGACAAGATCTTTTCCACCCAAACTGCAAAACTAATGTAGCTAAGAGTAAACTTTAAAGTCGAGTATGTTAAAAGCACAAGCAGTAACAAAAATGCACATTTATAAAAACTTCGCTCGCTAATCAATACAAACAAGTAAACAAAATTCTTACATAAAATATAAGTTCTGATTGCTTCTGCTCATCAAAAATTCAAATATTATTAAAGTTTAACGCCATAACACAAGTTTTTGTCATGCCCAAAGACCATAACAAGATACATGTATAAAGCACCTCCATGCTTTCTTTTATTACTTTTTAAAGTTTGTAATCAGTTACTGTTTATGGTCGAATTGTTTAACTTAACATGTATAGTGGGATAAATGTTTTACATACAAATGTTCATGCATGTGAACTGATCAGCCTTAAGCATACTGCTTGCCTTGTTTAAAAATTTAAACACTTTTCACATCTTCCTAGCAGATAAACTATCATTTAATAAAATACATAAATAACTCTTATACAGTGTAATATGTTGACTGTTCCTGCTGTTAAACAATTATCAAACATGAGGGATACTTTGTCCGTTCATTTTCTGGCTTATAATGAGACTACTGTTGGGCGAATGCATTTTAGAAAAGCATTTGAATGCCAACGACCTAAAATACCAATTTGTGTATCGGTTTTTTTCTTGTTGCATTGCCAAAGTTGCTGCCCATTTTGGCATATATCCCATGGAAAATTACTTTGTGTTGACTGCTTTCTAGATTTTTATTTAAAAAGCACATCAAAAATAAGCAAAAAGCAAACAAAAATAAATTAGTAAGAAATGATCGATGCGCTACAAAATAAGTTTAAGTATTATTCATCTTCCACCCAATACTACTTCTAAAGCGTTTTTGTTTCATGTTTAGATTGTTAATGCAATGAGAGAGATCTTCCTCCGTGAAAATAAAAATAAACTTGGAAGTCTTTCATTGTAATTTGATAACAATTGAAATGATAAAAATAAACATTTCATACTATAGTGATAAGAAATCTTAATTTATTTGAAGATTTTGAGGATCACTTGGAGATTTGAAGGTTGGAAATGAGGGTAATAACAAAATTACCTGACAGAATTGCCACACCCAAAGGTCATAAGGCAAAAAGTCAAAATGCCAAAATACCCAAGTTGCATAACACTTGTCTCAAGGAGTAATCTCATCAGCAGCATTAGAACAAATAAAATGGAAAGCCATAATTTAAAGTAATTAAGGTAGGTATCAAGTGCGCAAATATTTGTATTTACACCGGAAGTCTGGAATTGAACCCAAAGTATTCATCAGTATTAAATTCTGTGGTGGCCGTGAATGGACAATATGTTTTTGGAAATGCTCATTATTTGAAAGCTTCACTATTTGGGTATGAATTAAAAAAAAAGTTGGAATTTATTAGCCACTAATTTCCTGAATATTTGGCTGAAATGAATTGTAGGTGAGGGGAAAAAAATATTTCTCCATTTTGTGCGGAATTATAAAGCTTCCATAACAACTGCAAATTAGGGCAATTTCCGCCGCATGACCATATTGTTTTTTTCTGCTAAAATAAATATTTTATCTGTCTACTTTCAAAATCTGAAAACCATTTTCTGGAAATTTATACTGTGTTATCACAATTTATTCTCAAACATAGTAGGACCCTATGGGAAAATGCATTGTAAATATTTGCGCACTTGATACCTATACTGAGAATGTACTTTCACTTTCTTTTTGATGGTCCGAGTTAGTGTCATGAATNAAACTGTCAATATTAAAGTTTTAGTCTAGTGTATTGTCAGAAAGACCTTCCTGGATTGTGTTTATCTTTAACATTCGATAATCTTTGGTCCACATTGTTTGATAGAACATAAATTTATCATTTTTTCCTATCTCAAATTCAACTACAAACTGTACTTTACTTATTTTTATACATGTATATTAGCCTGATAGGTATATTTCTACCTTATGATATTCTTATCTCAAATTAAACTACAGGCATGACAGGTACTTAACTTCTATACATGTACATTAGCATGATAGCTTTATTTTTACCTTATCATAAAGTGTATATAAAATTACATAACACACCTGCACTTTTATTTCAATTACCATCTAAGTTAATATTTTTGCAGTTACTTAATTTTTTTGGGGGGTATTCTGACCTCATGAAAATTGCAAAGTGTGTAATATAATTCATATGAGTTTTTAAATAGTAAATGGTAGGAAATCACGAATATTTCAGTTTGTGAAGATAAAACAGTGGCGTAGCTTACATGTATGCTTGTATGCTTAAGCATCCACATCATTTTGACAAAAAAAAAAAAAAAACGATGAGTTTTTACATGTCGAAATTATTCGATTCCCTCCATAGTGTCATAATGAGGATACAGCTTCCGAACATATATTCCTTAGACTCAGTATATCCCTCAGACTCAGTGGCGCTCGTCTTTTCCGGGTTGATCGCATAGTTCGCCGGTCATCGGTTTGTGCTTTGTACAACAGGTCAAAAGTTAGCGCAGCGGTTGTGTACAAGTTTGTTACTCAGAACAGTGAAACCAGAACAACTGTTTACACTAAATAATTTAAAATGGTATTCTGGAGTCAATTCCCGAATAAAGTGATAGTGAGACTGGTGATACCGTGTTTTTGATAGAACGACCCATGATGGATTCAGAATCTGCTACTAGCAGTGCCAAAATGGCAATTGACAGTACCGTCGGTCCATTATATCCAGACATTGCAAGATGTGACTTGGATGACGAAGCAGTTAAAATGGACATTATAAATATGAGTGATGCATCTTGGGCGTTTCGTTTTCCATTCCCTTCAAGGTAAACTAATTATATGGGACTGCATGATGAATATGTCACAATTAATAAATATATCGTATATCCATATCCCTTCAGCTAGCACTAACCAATAACAGAGAGGGTCCTTTATTCAAAGTTTAAGTGGACAGTTTTACTTCTAGTGTGTGTATTAATTGAAAAGGGGGGATGAGGTGTGGGATTGTTACTTTGTTGAAGACCAGAGGGCGACCTCGAAATTAATCAAGTCGTTTTAATTTGGTGATGTGATGTTGTCATCCTGACATTAACCCCATTACTGCTTTTTAGCTCACCTGGCATAAAAGGCCATGTGAGCTTTTGTCATCACTTGGCGTCCGTCGTCTGTCCGTCGTCCGTCCGTCAACATTTCACATTTTAATCTTCTCCTCTGTAACCACTTGGCCAATTTCAACCAAACTTTGCTGGAATGGTCCTTGGATGGTCCCCTTTCAGAATTGTATCCGGGATCGCAATCGACCAACAAACATGGCTGCCGTTACTAAAACTAGAAAAAAGGGGGTGGTTTCTTAAAAAATCTTCTCCTCCAAAACCACTTGACCAAATTTTGCCAAACTTTGGTGGAATGGTCCTTAGGTCATCCTCTTTCAGAATTATATCCGATGACTAAGCCCGCCAACCAAGATGGCCGCCACAGCCGAACTTAGTATTACATAGGACCCTATGGGAAATTCATTAAAAATCTTCTCCTCTGAAACTACTTGCTCAATTTGGACCAAACTTTAATGGAATGGTCCTTAGCTGATCCTCTTTCAGAATTATATCAAATGACCCTTCCCACTAACCAAGATGGCCGCCACAGCCTAACTTGGTTTAACATATGACCCTATGGGAAATTCATTAAAAAATCTTCGGTTTGCCAGGTGAGCGATTACAGGCTCCTGGGAGCCTCTGGTTTCATACATGTACGTTCATGTTTCTTTCAAACTGAAATATATCACATTTCAAATGCAAAACATTAATTCACACAGACATATTTATACAACGAAAAGCATTTGCACTGTATAGAAAAATCAAAACTGTTTTCCAGGTCTATTTATGGAAGAGACAGGAAACTTACTGCAGCTTGGTTCAAGGAACATCCATGGTTACGTTACTCGGTTTCGACTGATGCTTTGTATTGTGGATATTGTGTGCTGTTTAGTAATAAAGAAGCCAAAGACAAGCTTTTTATAAATCCTGTAACAGATTGGGTTAACCTTTCTAAATATGTTTCAAGACACGAAAAACCAAACACTTCTCATGCTTCATCTGTCATTGCCGGTGAAAATTTTGAACGTGTGAAATCCGGAAAATCTGAGTCAATTGTCAGTCAGGTATCATCCTCTCATCGAGAACAAGTTAAGAGAAATCGCCATATATTGGATATGATAATTAAAATGCTACTTCTTTGTGCTAAACAGAATATAGCAATTAGAGGACATGTGGAGGAGAAAAGCAATCTCATTGCTATTTTGCGTGAATTTGCCGATGATGATCAAATCTTAATGGAACATCTGAACAATAAGAATGCACGTTACAAATACACATCTCCAGACATTCAAAACGAGTTACTGTCAATATGTGGTAAGCAAATTTCTGATCAAATTGTAAATGATTGCAACAGTGCAGTATGTTTTGCTGTAATGGTAGACGAATGTACTGACAAATCAGTCAAGGAGCAATTATCTATTTGTTTACGATTTGTTGAATTTGAAAATGGAAAAGTAAAGATAAGAGAAGATTTTCTATGTTTTGTAGAACCAGATAACGTTAAAGGTGAGACTATTGCAAGATTGCTACTAGAAACCCTTGAGGGGGGAGGTATAAACGTGGAAAAAATGAGGGCACAAGGTTATAATGGTGCCTCTAATATGTCTGGAAAGTTTAGAGGTGTCCAAGCTATTG
>MJUU01065112.1:10115-29488 GCA_002080025.1 Modiolus philippinarum | reverse complement strand
TACAATAAGCCTTCAAACATAATTAAAAGCAATGTAATACAATTAATTTAAAACAAAATAAAATTAACAATTAGCCTCAATAACAGGCATGAAAAGCAAGTGTAAACAGTTACAGAACAATGTTATACAATTTATTAGCCTCCAATTATATGCATCAAAACACATTAACACATTAATTTGTTTTAGCGGACTATCACAACTGTCATCAAACCAAAAGAATGAGTCGATAACTACAACGGCAATAGAATACCGAAGAAACAAGGGAAGCGATGACTACAAAAATTGAAGTCCAAAGACATGGCAAAAACGGCAACAGATAAAAACAAAGACAAAATAAGAACGTGAGACAGCTACAATGCACTGAAATAACA
Source organism: Modiolus philippinarum (assembly GCA_002080025.1). Classification (NCBI taxonomy): domain Eukaryota; kingdom Metazoa; phylum Mollusca; class Bivalvia; order Mytilida; family Modiolidae; genus Modiolus; species Modiolus philippinarum. The sequence goes on along the minus strand of MJUU01065112.1, from coordinate 29,117 downwards.
AGATAACAAGATACAAACAATTATTACAAGAAAGGCACATAAGAATATTTATTGCGATGGCAGTTTAATTCTAGGATATCGAGTTTCTGCAGCAATGAAACAACGGCAGTAGAATATCTAAGGAACAGGGAATTTCGTTTTCGCAAAAAGTCCAGAAACATACCAAAAACAAAAACCCTGAAAACGAAGACATGAGACAGGAACAAAACACGGAAAAAATACAACATTCGAGACTTAAACATTATAGTGTGATCTGACATAAAAACCCGAAGTGACATAATGTGCTAGGGAATGCTAAGCATGTCCTGCTCCGCTAGCGGCACTCGTCACGACCGTTATGTGCCGATCATACAATTTTTAAAGGGATGAACGGGGTGAAAGAAACAGACTTGAAAATCCCTGACTTTCGGCTTTTGGAGCATTATGTTTGTTCTATTAAAAAATCATTGTATAACACCATGCTCGACAGTAACAAATAAACAAATGGGAAGTTAAAATTCATTTTGTTTGACATATAACAAGTGCAATATTACAAATACATAATTGGAAAGAGTTTTTTTGAAATGGCAGACAAATTACAGACTTTTGTAAGTTGGCCAAAAAGCAAACAATTTTGATTTCTAAGTACTCCATTTCTATCTAAGTTAACAATACGGTGAAAGAACATTGAAAACAATTTTATTGGTATATTTATATATATAAATTGGTATAATTTTATTTTTATAGGAAATACACTGCAATACTTTAAACAAAAGTATCCAGATTTACGTAATCACAAACAATCTAAAATTTCTCAAAAATTTCTACCAAATGATAAAGACACCTGTTTCTACAGTGCACTACATGATGTAAACACATTAGGAAAATTGACAGTGGCAGCAGATTTTCATGAATAAACATAGTTCTTTTCATGTATTATGCTCTCTCTGCAGATGTCAAAAGTTTTCACCTGTCCCTTGGCATTTTTGATTAAAAACTTAAAAATAGGCACAGCTAACTTGACATTTCTGGACTTGGGGATTTCGACACTTGAAACTAGCCCTTTTAAGATTGAAACTAGCCTAATCAAGAACGGGTTTAGTGCATATCCTGCAAGAAACAAACTGCCGAACTACCGTTGGGTGTGGGGTTTCCTCACCGTTCATTGAAGATCTTATGGTGGCTTTGAGTTGTTATTGCTCCCCTTAGGGTCGTTGTCTCTGACACATTCCCCGTTTCCCTTCTTTTTCTTATGCAATGGTACACTAAGACTTAACAAACTGTAAATCAGTCATACAAAAACTTTTTACATGTGTTTCAACACAAACAATGAGAAAGACGTTACTTCTTTGTGTCCTTGATTAACAAAATACCGACGTTACTGTAAATTTAGCAGCTGTATATGACCTTCAGCAACATAAGATATCTCCTAAGTTGATCAACACAAAACAATCAGAATACAATGAACCGAAAATTTGTATATCTGATGAAGAACAAGTATCCAAAAGGTTTAAATGAAAAACCAACATCAGATACGAACAGACCTTTGCACTAAAGAGATACTCTTTCGTTTTAAGCATTTATTTAATTTAGATATTCCAGGTTCCCAAATTTAATCAATTTCGGGTCAGCACCGAAGTACTGACTACTCGTTTCTCAAATGCCCTTGGCCCTCAGCCATGCTCTTTTTAAGATCTGTAATAGATAAAAGAGAGAAACTGTTCATCATGGTAACTTGAAAATGTATACCTGTGAAGATGTTCCAAACTGGATGCTTTTATTAAAATACAAATTAAATTTAAGATGTAGACCGAGTTTTTCACTCTTGTGATGGTGACTTAATTTCAAAATTATATAAGTATGCTAAACTGGAGGTATAAATGAATCTGTTGTAGGAATTTACAACATGACAGCTGTCGATTTCTGTTGTAACTGGGATGGCTGTGACTTCCAAAGCAGTGTACTAAAAGGGCACATTATTTTTGTTCACGCCGAGAGTTGGCAGGTACCTTCCTATTGCTCCTTGTGTGAGTTGAGAGGGATGCACGAGAACATATTGAAACCTTATATCAAAGAAAAAGCTATGAATCCAGAAATTAATGATACAGATTATTTTTGTATGGCAGCTGTTCCCTACAATGTTATATGGAGATCAGTAGAGACACAGACTTATACATTAAGGAGAATTTGCAAATGAACAGGAAGATGTTTCTTGGGAGGAGGAGGAGGCTGAAGTAATTGTTTATAATGAGGAACTGTCGGGGAGAAATGAAAAAAATGGAAACAGGGAGATGGGAACACAAAGCATGAGAGTAATGAGATAAAGAATAACAAAATACCGAAGTTACCGTATATTTAGATTCTGCATATGCGCATTTCGACAACTTAAGTCTCTTCAGTGCAGATCATATGAAAATATAGACAGAACAGACACGAACAGGAAAAATTTTGAGTGATTGATTGGTTGATGTTTTACGCCAACTTCAGCAATATTTCAGCTATATCGTGGCTAGAACTGTTAAGTAAATTGAACAATTATATAAATATATAAAATATCAATATAAAACCATTAAAGCTTTATACATGTAAAAACAAGAGTGTAAAATATAAAAAAAAATATAGGAGAAATTTCAGTTTAACTGTTACAAAATTAGAAATTTAAGATAAAGACCATACCACCAGTACCACTTTGCAACAGTTTGTTGATACGTTGTATTTTTAGAGAAGTAAATTTTTGGAAATCCAAAACGGTGTGCCTGGTACTCAAATTTACACTACTGTGCAAATAATGAATGTGAATTCAACTGTATACTTCTCTCTGGACAGATTAAAACCATATCTTGGAGATAAGTTTCCAACTTGGTTTAAAACGTAGGGCCTTATCATTAGGTCTATCCAACAATTCTAATGTTTGGGTTATGGAAATTATAAAAAAAGAATTATAAGTAGTGTCCATTGTGTAATTACAGGTGACAGTGTATAAATGTGGAATTCGTTAGGATATCCCATTCTACCAGTCAAGCAGCTGTAAAAGACATATGACTGAGCAACACTCTGGTTTTGGGTACAGATGTGATTAATGTAAAACTCTGGTAAGCAGGGACGCCGCACATAAAAACTGTGATAGGAAACTAAGACTTGTGAATAGACAATTAATGTCCGTCAAAGATGGAAAAAGAATAAAATAATAGCAGAGAACGTAAAACAAGAAGTAAAATTCCACATGAAAAAGAACAAAACAGTTTCACACCTAAAAAGAAAGAAGGAAAGGGGAATAAAAGTCCGTTAGACAATCTATACAAAGAAAGAATCTGCAATACCTGAAAAGAAAGGACCATCAGCAACAGTAACCATCAAAAACCATACAGAAAGGAACTTGGACTAAACAAAAAAAAACTGTCTAAGTTCATTCAACTTATGCTTCATCGAAATCTGCAAGGACATCAACACCAGTTCCTACAAACTCCACCACTTCATCAGAAACTGAAATTCAGCAGTCCAACAATTCAGAAACATAACTACATATATTCAACTAGATCTTGGATGCGACTATCAAAAAACACCAGCGAGCCAATTACAACTTCAGAAAATTTAGAGTCAACAAAGTAGATTTATTTGGAATGTGGGAGGTATCGAAACTTCTGCTAAGGTCCTTAAAAGTCATCCTGATTCTTTACTCAGCTGCTCGATTGATAATGACTCTTTCGTAAAACTGTATTCCTTAGATGGCCGCTCTTGCTATTTCATCGACAGGGATCCACGTCATTTTGTTCCTATATTGAACAATTGTTGTAATGAAGGAAAAATATATGTTGACATCGTTCCTAGAGATATCTGCCAACTCCGGGACCTTCAACATGGTACTAAAACACTTCAAACATTGAACGCAGAATTTTCGGTATGCAACATGGCAACTTTGTTTGAACACTGACATTTCATGTGACTGGGGTGGTTATTAATGACAGTGTGTAAATTCTATTGTATGCTATATTTTTTTTTAATTTTTTTACAAATATTGATATTTCAGATCAGTAAAACTTAGAAAAGAGTATGATGTCTGTAGAGAGATTGATAATTTTACCTCACTTCCTTTCTCAGGAATTACTGCTCTGCATTGGTTTATATTCGATGTGAGTAGAATACATAAGCCCTTTCTTTTCACTCAAGAACTTTACACTTGGTTTGCTTATACTAGTCATTTGAGGACAAATGATTAGAAGGAAAAGGGGGGACTGTAGTGTAACGATTTCGTACAAATGTAATTGGATTTCATTTAATTATGATAAATTAGTAATCTTAGTGTCATTTATTCATGACCAAATTTATTGACCCGATTGCTTGATGTTTATTTATTGGCAATGTTTACGTTTTTACATTGGAATGTGGACTTGTTCACTCAATTTCCGGTTGATATCGGCTCTGTTAACAATATCTTGGGAGAAAATAGCTTTTCACCTTTTCTTTATCATATCAGATCATACTTACCTCTCCGGAGAACATGATGATACCTCAGTTTTTATAGGGGTTCACACTGCTAGTGCTTTAGTTTTGTGGCGTTCTTGTTCATTTTTGTTTATTTGTTTTGTCTTTCTCATACACTCTGAATTCGTGTTGCTGTGAATTGCCGTGATTCTGGATTTATGGTTTTAGAATCTCCTTTCCTCGTCCTTGCTTCGGTATTCGTTTGCCGATGTATCATCTTCTTCTGATAATTAGTTTATGATCCTCAAATCCATTTCTTTTCATCGGTGTTTTGATTTCCTTCTCCAGCTTTCGCGTTGTGTGTATTGGCGACAAATCATACTGTATTGATTAATATTATTAATTAGATATTTTTCAAGCTATTCCATTGGCCATAAGATAATTACATGAGCTCTTATATTATGTAAGGATGCACAGAAGTGGCATATCATAAACGGCTGATTGCATGGGTGATATTGCACGTTACTAAAAATAACTAGAAATGTATTCTTGCTCCTGTCACCTAATACGTCATTTAGAGTTGTCATTGATGTATATTACAACCAGTAACTGAGTAACGGCCATATTAGTTTTAATGACTAAACGACAAATTCTTTGTTTGCTACATCTTCTTGTTTGTATCCACTTGAGATTTACAAGGCAAAACTAAATGAGTATGAATCACAATTTTGAAATGTAGGAAATGTATGCAAGAACATATTTAAATACTTATAAGCGAAAAAAATTAAAATTAAGATAGTAAAAAGGAATATGTATATATTACTAAAGAAATGGCAAAATTGTTCCAATAAATATTAATTAAAAAATATCAATGAATATAAATGTATCGATTCATATAATAATATAACAATTCTAGCCTGTGCACTAGATCAGTATGATGTTATATCGACCTTCATACTCGCTGTTTGTCCATATGCATCTCTCAGGACGATATAACATTATATTGGCCTATACAAAGACTAAAATTGTATTGGAACAAAACAAATGTTTTGATTGGTTGACTTAGTGACCGTGTTAGCCTAAAAGGAGGGTTGACTCAACCTTTTTCATAATGTATTCCCACTTCTACAAGAGCAGACTTAGTTCTCCTCTCCTTTCAATTGTTCTTAAGATATGGCAGAATTGAATTTTGAAATCAGATTTTTTCATGGTATGTTTATTTTCAAGGTTTAAAATAACGATCAACATATGTAAATTAGCATTGTGTATTATGAGACAACCTTTGCAAATCATCCTTGGTTCTGGCTGAACAACCTTTTTTGTTTATCACTGCTTCTTATTGAATGTATCTACTGTATGATTTATCAAATGTATAATTCATATAAACTACAGGAACTATATAGAGTATCAGAATTTGGTTTCAACCTAACAGCAATTTTAAGGACCAATGCAAAACAAGAGCTGTCGCCAAATGGCGTCCAATTATACCCCAGCTCTTTGTATCTTGAATCATATATGGCCAGTGCAAATGAAGTGTGAATGAACCCAAAACAGAAGTGAACATAGTACAAGTGTGAAACAATGATATAATCCTCAATAAAAGAGATACTCCATAGGGCTACAAGTGTCAAAACAAGAAAAAATCATAAAAAAAAACAAAAAAAATACCTCCCTTTGCAAAAATAATATGCAAATTAGTTCAACCAAAATAAAGAAAAAATAAAAATCTATAAAAGAAAAAAAAAATTGTAAAACCAGTTGGAGAAAAGACAGTTCCCCTTCTATTCTACTACAGACGCAAGTGCTTAGTGAGAATAAAAGGAATTAGCAATTGGTAGATAGCCAACACAATAATTGTGAAACTAAAAAATGTCTACCCGCAAAAACAAAAAGTACAAGGGGATTGCAAAGAGGTGGTGCTTCACTTTAAACAACTATAGTTAAGAGAGCCAGCAATATCTGGGGGACTTAACCACAAACACAACGTAGTACACTATATTAAGTGTGGGAGAGAGAAGGGAAAAGAAAATCAAACTAAGCATCTCCAAGACTACATACACTAGATGAAATAAAGACACTAAAATCAGTAAAAGAGATAATGCAATCAAAAACAGTGCACTTAGAAGTAATGAAGGGGACAATTAAACAAAATGACAAATACGTGGAAAAAGAAGGGGACTTCGAGGAGAACGGAATAAAACCTAACGAACACGAAAACCCCATTCAAACATGATGACCAGGGAAAACATCACAGAGAGAGATTTAATAGTCAGAATATGGCAATACATACATCAGATACAGACAAAACATCGTAAACGCTAGTAACAAAATCAAGGAACAAGAATACAAAGAAGGAATAACGCTATATTATTACTTTATTTTTACGCTATATTACAGCACAGCAAAACTAAGACCATGGCAAAAACACTATTCAACCATTTGAAAAAAAGCCAGACGAAAGAAAGATAGTATGGATAGTAGATAGAATCGGGAACAAGGGAAAAACTTAGATGAGTAAATACATCACCGCAACCACAGAATAAATCAGGTTTGAAAATGGCAATAGTGCCGATATTAAATATGCATGGAACGGTCAGAGAATAGTAATCTTCGATTTCTGCCGTTCACAAGAAGTGAGAATAAACTATGAAGTCATAGAATCAATCAAAAATGGCATAGTATTCAACACTAGGTACGAAAGCGGAATGAAACAGTATGATATTCTGCACTTAATCATTTTCGCAAATTTCCAACCACAAAAAACAGCAATGTCAAAAGACAGGTGGGACATTTGGGAATTCACAGGAGAAAACACATTCGAATTCAAAGACAGGGATAAAAATTACAAGCCAGACTTTACCATCATAACACAAGAAGAAGAACAACATCAAAAGCATGGAACACGACACAGACATTATGCAAATAGAAACACAGGACATGCAACTCACACAAAGAGCACAAAGAGTCACGCAAACGAGAAGAGGAAGAATCGATAGATCTCAGTGATATCAGTGACATTACCTTAAACATAGACTTACCGAAACAAAGGACAGGACAAAATCCTATTGAACCGATAGAAATAAGTTCAGACGACGAAGAATCAAGTTTCGACGAAAACAAATACATCAAAACAGAAACATTGTCTAAACTTTGATTACCATCACAGCCGATCACACAAATATCATCATCAGAAGAAGACATCACTAATCAACAACAAGAACAAGAAACTGAAGAATACATAACAGAGAGTCAATTTATGAGGGAATTACCAATACCAACTCAACATAAATTCATAAGCACACCGAAAAAAGAAGACAAATCAAACGAATGGATAATCATAGACAATCTAAGCGAAGACGAAGAACTGTCGGTAATCAAACGACCAAAGAGAACATTCAAAAACGCATTCGACATGTTGTAACAAGCGCCCAAAGTGACAAAAACAACAAGAAGAAGAAAAATCAGTCTACAAAAGATAACTTCGAAGAAGCTATTTCAAGAAGGACAACTAACACTACAAGAAAGCTTCAGATCAGAGAGATCAGTCAGCAGAGACAACATGTTATACCCATTACCATCAACATCTACTAAACAGGAGAACTTTCAAGAAATAATATATTAGGGCTATAACTATGTAATCAAGCTAAAAATAGACTTAATGTATTGTACTATTGTAAATAAATTATAAATAGATTTCTAGAAAAGAGTTCCAGAAAGTTCTGCAAGATAGTAGAACAAAAAATCAATATAAATAAAGTTCCCCAAACCCAATATAATTAGTATGCCACCAATAGGTTATAGGCACACATACAAGAGAAGTTCCATAGACCAATTACTAACTGGATATAACAGGAAGTTGTATCCCGATTGGTGTGAAAAGACATCCCACAATATGGCATGACTATTCGAAAGTTTTGACAAAATTTCATATCTGTACCTTTTACTATTGCTGAGATAAATGCGACAAAAATTTGTTATGGGTGGACCCACACACGCGCACTGACCAAAAACAGTATACCCCGTATCCCCGATTGGGAACGAGGTATAAAGATCAAAGTTATCGGCAAACAGGTAATAAATCAGTGACGGACTTGAAAAGGAGAGACATAGTACAACTCATCATACTTAAGCTTCAAACCAAATATCAAATCATTTCTACAATAATTTGTGTCGCTTACCGTTTCGGTTTATGTTTATAATAATATCACACTTCTTATAAAATCAAGTTTTTATACCACGGTTAAAAACGCGTTTAGATGGGGATACAATTAAATCCAAAACGAAAATTTCCATCTTTTTATTTTTCCAAAAAGGGCTTTCTTTAACCATTAAATCTAAAAATATTAATATTGTTCAACATAAGGTACATAGCAAAAACTGATGAGTTACATGGAATTAAAACTATTAATCAAGTAGTTACATACGGAAGTGAACATTCTGAATCATTGGTAAAAAAAAATAACTAAATTGCCTTAATTTCGAGCTCCTCTGAAGCTTGCAACAACACTTTGTCGTGTTTAAACGTTTACTAGATAATTATAAATGAAATATGAACATAAGAACGTTTCGGATTATGAAAATGACAAAGTTTAAGATCTCTTAACCCTATAACACGCCTAGCAGATGTCATATTTTAAAGAGCAATAAAAATAAAACTCTATATTTTCTTTAATTCTTCACGATACCAGATAACTTAAAATACACTATAATCCAGCTTATTTTCGCGGCTATTGATGTTCGCGTTTTTGCACTTGAAGGCAATTTCGCAGATTTACTTTAGCGTATTGCTAGGTAATTTTCTTAATTTTCGCGAACCAGCGAAATGATAATAATTATATGTACTAATCAACAAAAGGAAAGATACACGGATTTAATCAAAAATGACATTTTACCTTATGGCAATATAAATAATAACTTGTATATAAAATGTATTCTTTTGTAATTAAAAAAGTGATATTATGCCAAAAAATTGTTTCTTTCAATTCCTTTACCAAATATGGTCAAGTTTAAGGTCAAGGTGCGGACATAGATAGCTAGTAGGTCTACATCTTTCATTTATAAAATTGTTACGACCCTGTAAATCTTGGGCCCGTTTTTTGTAATTCGTTAACAGTCACTTAACTGTACAACACGTTTTCATGTCTTTGGACTTCGATTTTTATAAATTTCACTCCTTTGTTTCTTCGGTATTCTACTGCCGTTGTTTCACCATCTTGAGACGTTTTGACGTCTAAATTGACACGATGAAATGTCACTGTTTATATAGTGAGCATGTATGCTTTATATATATATATCTTTAGTCATTAGTTTGTTATTCGTTTTACATAACAATGATTTGTAATGTAAAAATTGAAACGACGATGTGGACGTGCAAAGTCCTTATTCACAGGGATTTAGGGTTGAGCGATTTTTTGCCACTTTTAAAGTACCTGATGCAGTGTCCCATTTTTTTATATTAAACAATTTAAATTTAGGATCAATCTAGTTCGAACTCGCATATCGGTTGAAAAATTAATATTTCAGATTTTAATCGAATCCGTTTCGGAATTATTCCAGAATGAACCAAACAAATGGGTCTTTGCGTTGAATACATAAATACACCAAAAAAGAAACTTGAAACATATCTTTGAAATTAATTTTGTATCGTATCTTCCGTTATTTAGTATAATATTAATGAAAAAACCATGAATCAGGTTATGGGTTACGTGCCCTTGTTTTAGCAACCTATTTGTGAGTAACCGAGTTCTATCACGGTAGTCACTGTACAGACCATAGGCACTTGAGTAACGATTGAGTTGTGAGATATAGACTCAGTATACTGATGCTGATGGAATGTTGCTAGAAAATGGAATTTGACTTAGAAAAGTGAAGTCATTGCATTTGTAATACAGCCCAGTTTGTAATGTACCTCTCTTGTCAATTTCAAGGTGGAGGTCAAAACAAGGAAAGAATGACTTATCTAAGTATTTTATGGTTCGACACATAAGAGAACAAAAAACCTTCGTTATATATTTAACAACTAATTTCCAGTATTTTCATATATTGATTGATTTTTTTTTGTAAGGGTTCAACGTCCAGTGAGCAATATTTCAGCTAAATTAAGACGATAACAAGTTAAACAATTCAAAAAATATAAGTAAGAGAAAAAAGGTGGAAAGGACAACCGGTACAACGAGTTTTGATTGCAACTGGAAAATAGGAGAAATGGGTAGGGGCAGGAAATTAAGCCTCAGTGACTAAGCTCTCTTTATACAATATAGGAGGGGTCTTTATACTGCATGGAGCGTGGCATTTCTTCACAAAATTTGGCTACAGTGGTTCGCGGAAGGCTTTCCGTATTATGACGCCTTCAGTAGCTCTCTAGCCGGAGCCCCTGAAACCCGGTTCAGGTGCCAGCAGTATTTTCATATAAAACACTCAGGTCTGACATATTTCACACAGTAAACACCACCAACTTTCTTTTGTTTATTACAAAGAAATGTATCGGCAAGTCGTAAATGTCAGTGTAAACACCACCATTTCACCAGCAATTGTCAATATTTTCACTGGTATCAGACCTGGGTGTTTTGTTACTGAAACACTCCGTGTGTACTGTACATGACACTATTTTTACAAATGTTCGTTTAGAAGACAAAATGTTATATATACAAAAATTGTTGAAAATGACGTGTTCTTCGGCAGGTACATTCCATTTGGCAAAACATCAGATATTGTATGACAATGGTAGATTTCAAATAAATAGATATTTTATGTTTCACCATGTATTTGTAGAGACTCTCATGTGCATTTACTCCATAACCCTTCATTGATTATTTAAGATTGGAGTTTGTCTCTCTTGCAGTGTGGAGTCCTCAAAAAGATTCCCCGTGCGAGAGATATATGATCTCTTTACATTTCAGTTATGGTCTACTTGTGCTTGAGAGAATTTCTCATATGAATACAGTATTATACTTTCAAATTTTCCCGTTTTATGTTATAGATACAGTACATTTCAAACAAAAAAGTGGCCTTTATTAAATCTTGAAGGCTTCTTTTTTACGCAAGAGTACCCAGGTGAAAAACGAGGCGCCAGCCGAGGCTTTTTCTGGGGACAAGTGCGGAAAAGGGAGCCTTCCAGATTCAATAAAGGCCACTTCTATTGTTTAGAAATGTTCTGAATCTAACTTGCACAATAATACCAACTGCAAATATATCTAAATGAGAAAAAATAAGAAATAGCTACTCTTTAAATTGCTATTGGCAATCATGTCTGACATAGCATTCAAATACACCGACCGTATAGAAAATAAACAGATAGGTCAAGGTCAAAGTCGAACAATAATTCAAAATACAAATCTTAACCATTCATCATGAACGACAATTTTTTCGACGTTAAAAATTATTTGGTTTGGAGTCAAATGGATTTACATAAAATCCCTGAAGATGCGGAAAAGGGGGAAATTTTCCATATTCCCAAGGGGATCCTGACGACTTCAACTTGAAAGATAACAACTTTTCGAGCCAGTAAAGGTTCATCTAGTCACTTTGTGTTCTGGGGTATAAATAACAAAGGTAAGGCACGGACTATTTCATTTCCTGCTGGGATTTTTACCCGAGCCTGGAATTTTTTTGCTGTNGAAAGGGTCAGGACCAGATTGTTTTTTCAACCCAGCTGCTGAACAGATAATGTTTTGGGGCAAAAAATCGGGGCCAGATTTTTTTTTAAATATCAGCCCCGCCCTTTCTCAAAATCAAATGGTCCGTGCCTAATTTCCATTTGGGTACAGACAATATTGATGTTAATTTTAAAATTTAAACGACAGCAGTTATGAAAAACTTTTCTAGATAAAATTCAGGTATAAAAATATAAAAAAGACTTTACACATCTAAAAACTACCGTTCTAAATTGTGAATTGGAATACAAAGCGTAATCCCCCACACAGACACACACTCCACCTTCATTCACCCTGTAGTGCGAGCAACCACATGACTTGCCTTCTTGTAAGTAGTTATGCTAGGCTTATTTTCGTGACCAAACAGAGATATGTATTACAGCTCTGCAGAAATTTCATTAAGGTGGCTAACTCGTCAGGTTTTTTTACTTTGAGTTAAATTTTCGAACTTATCTAAATGCATTAGGATTGTATGCACACCTATCCCATACTTTGCTGTTCATAAAAAATTAAACACATCATAAAAAGACGTTTGACAGAATTTAATGAAAATCTTAATATTTTCGAATTGTGTTTAAAGGCATCTTTTGGAATAAATAACTTATGAAATTTCTAGAGGGGTCTGTTTTTTCCGCCAAAATTTCTGATGCTTGTATCTCTTATATGCACGCTAATCCATGAATATCTTTTGCTAAAATTAATCTTACGACATTTTTTACACAGATTTAAATTTGAATTTAAAATCTTAATATTTAGATTCTGAGGAGTGACCTACATTAAGATGTTTTTAGATGGAGTTAATATTGAATATTTGGAAAGGACAAGGTGCAATAAGGGGTTGATTTGGCCCATGATTTCAGCGAATTTTTAAGTTGCACCACAAGATTTTCTTCCATGTTCGTTTTAAAGCTTAGATCCCATTTATAGAAACAATACAAAAGTTAGAATAAATGACGTCACAATATGTGTAGTTCTGACGTCATGAAAAGGCTACTTTTGAGCATTTTCATAGAAATGTACCGAATTTGGCAGATTTTCGAACAGTTTTCCTACCCGGAAATATCGAGCACATCCAAGAACCAATAAGATAATTTACCAACTTATTTGTACAAATGAACTGAACTTCTCATACAAATATTTTTGTGGTTCTTGCATGTGCTCAATATTTCCTACATAGAAAAAGTAGTCAAAATTGGTCAAATTTGTCACTTTTCTACAAAATCTTCAATTTGTCCCTTTTTCTACCTTCAAAAACTCAATAATCATGCATCAATATTTGAGAAATGTTACTGTTCACTGAAAAGCCATACCCTTAGAACATTCCAATGAGACAATTCGGTGAATTTAACCAAATTTATTTTTTCAGGCCAAATAAGGCCCTTACCGCCCCTACTCTTTTTTGACTCAGTTTATTTCATATATTTTCGCGTTAATTTGAGTGCGAAAAGAAAACAGTCGCAAGTTTTTTCTCTTACATCGAATTATAAAAAAAATTAACTTTAAACCACAAATTAAAGACTCCGTGACATAAATATGGCACGAAAATTTCCATTTTTTTTCGACTACGTTCTCGTTGCGTATCAAAGCATTTCCTTGATCAAATATTTTGTCAACCTACAGCGATATCCCAAAAGCACTGAACCGATGTATATTTCAATTTATATCTGAACAAAATTTAAATTCGGTTCCAGGCCACTTCTTGTGCACCATGGTTCTATTGTTGTATTGCCTTGACCTCTTGTTTTAAGTTATATTCAGTATAAATCGCCTGTCTGACACACTGGTGTTACATATAAATGGCAATATCTTGTTTCATATGCATGTGTATTTTCAAAGTGTTAAATCAAGACACAATAAATATACTTGAAGCATATTTGATATTATTGATTATTCTGATTTCGTTTGGTTTTATGCATTTTTAACATTTTTTGAAATAATGGATTTCCTTTGTTTGGGTGTTAGTGCTGCTGAGGAATTAATTTCCGAAATGGCCATACAGGTCATTAAAATTATTTCAGTTGGAGTTAACATATGTGTTATGGTCTCATGTTCATTTACTCCATATCCTTTCGCAAAATATTGAAGCAAATCTGTGTACTGTTGTTCATTGAGTATGACTGGAAAATTGCTATATAAATGATAAAATACCATGACATGCAAATGAAGAAGACGACAAAATTGACAGAAAATCAAGAACACAATTCATAAATTCCTAGAATTAAGCAAAATCACATGATGCCATTGAGACAACTTTCCTTTAGATAGGAAGATTGTAGTTCCCTTGACTTTCAGAATTTGTTTAAAAATGAAATTACAAAAACGTAATAACAGTAAACACCTACAATGGCCGGGAATTCATATTTCGTTGTTTTTGTTTTGCTGAATCTGTTTAATTCATTTTTTTCATAAAAATGAAACAGTAATTGGAATTTAATTTAATTACAAGAGACTGCAATCTTCCTGTCCTATGGTGCATTTGGTGGTGTCCTTAATTCTATGCATTTATCAGAGACATTTAATTACGTTCATTTCGTTTTATATGACTCTGGATTTATGAAGTGTGGTCGCGATTTTCTGTCAATTTTTCTCGTCTTATTCATTTGCAGGTCATGATGTTTTAGCCTTTATACAACATTTTAGTCAAACTAAAGGGAAAAAAATACATCTATTTTTTTTATTATTATTATTTGCTTCACGTTTATTAATTGTATCTTTATTTACACCCAATTCCGGATTACCGTGAAATGATAGACTAGCAAGCATGCAAGCAAGTTACCAAACCATCTACCCAACTTACAGATTGGTCATATTGAGTCTTTGTTGTATCATCAAATCTTTTCACAAACCATCAGTCACACTTGACAAATTTATAATCCCCATGTTTGTACCAACTAATCCAATCAAATCATTTAAGCGAACAAAGAAATAAATCTGATTGGATTAGTAGTCGCAAACAGTAGTCTTTACATGTATTTATGTGATCAATCAGATAGGAGTCGTTTAAACTATTTCTTCAATTGAGATAGTAAAACTTCGATCTTCATCATGCGAGCGTTAGCGAGATAGTAAAATTTTGATTTTCATAATGCAACATTATCTTCGATTAAAAATCTTGAAATCACGACCTAGCTGAATGAGATAATTTTTCCCCATAAAATGTGTATAAAACTAGGAAAATATAAATTGGCGGGATACGTTATGCGGAAGTTTAAAAAGTCGCCTACTGCTGATAATAGTCGAAAACGACTATCCATGTACAACAAGTTTGGTTGGAAAAATAAAGAAAAAAATATTTATCTGTTTAATGATTTATCATAAATACAGATTTATAATTTTTCATAAATATCCACACCCTCGAAACATTGATAATGATTTACTTGTAATTTACCAAGACCGTCACATATGTCAGTTCTTCTGCATATCGCCTGTTCTGTCGCAAA
This sequence comes from Modiolus philippinarum, assembly GCA_002080025.1. Taxonomy (NCBI): domain Eukaryota; kingdom Metazoa; phylum Mollusca; class Bivalvia; order Mytilida; family Modiolidae; genus Modiolus; species Modiolus philippinarum. Next base: position 13,624 of record MJUU01065112.1, on the reverse strand, counting down.
TAATCCTTTAAGACTTTGAAACAAATTTCACATGTATTTAGGTCCGGATGATACGGTGGTTGAAACACTAACTCTGCTCCAGCATTCGTCAACATCAAACGGAGGTTGGGTTCCACCAGACGTCCATGATGGAATCCACAGTTGTCCACTATTAGAGTATCACCTGGTCTCAATATAGGGTATCCAAAGATATATGTAGCTTGATCAACTTCGTCAGAAAAGTTCAGTAAATGAAACCCATTTGAAGGTTCTTCCAAAATGTTATAATATTCAACTCCTGAAGGTCCATGGAGTATTATAATATTCAACTCCTGAAGGTCCATGGAGTAAATTAATGGTATATGTTGCGTTCGATGCATATTTTTGAACTTCAATTGCCTTTTCACCTACTAAAGCATGTCCATAATTTCTATTGCCACTCGTTTTGATAACAGAACTTTCGTCAAAAAGTGTAAACTATACACACTTTTTGTAGAAATAATGTCCACATACTCGTCATATTTCTCTTGATTATCAGCATTCTGGGCCTCTTCAGGACATCACTTGATTTTTTTTTTATTAAACATTTTCATATCTTCGGTCAGAATGTTTGATATTCTGGCCTTTCTTGGCAAGTTCTCATCTGTTACAATTTCATGAGACAATAAATGTCTTCGGATTTATCTTGTTTCATTAAGCATGTTTATTTTCAAAGTGTCAAATCAAGACACTTCTTGTGCACCATGGTTCTATTGTTGTATTGCCTTGACCTCTTGTTTTAAGTTATATTCAGTATAAATTGCCTGTCTGACTCACTGGTGTTACATATAAATGGCAATATCTTGTTTCATTAAGCATGTGTATTTTCAAAGTGTTAAATCAAGACACAATAAATATACTTGAAGCAAATCTGTGTATTGATGTTCATTAAGTATAAATGGAAAATTGCTAGATAATTAGTAAATGCTACAATACCATGACATGCAAATGAAGAAGACGACAACATTGACAGAAAATCAAGAACAATGAGACAATAAATTTCTTCGGATTTCATTTATCGTGACTGTCGGCTTCCGAAACTTGTAATATGACACGGCACTGATGACATCATCATTTGATTTAGTCCTTATTTTTCCAGGCTAACTTGGCCATTCTGCCAATGAATGAGTAGCCATATACCTATCCACAATACTTCTTGCAGTATTATGAGAAATTCAGCATTGTCTTCCTATCTCAGCATATGTGTACTGCCTTGATTTGAACATTTCTATAACTTTAGCCCTTATGTCAATACCAGTTATAATTCCATTTTTGTTAAGACTTCCATAAGCATTTCTTTGAAGATCCATAGATATACCTTTAAGCTATATCTTACTAACATGTAAAGGTATTTTAATACATGTACATGTAACGGGTATGATTTGCACCTGACAATTAAAAACTGTTCACGTAGACCACCTTTAAATTAAATCACCTGTCGTTTACAGTCATCTGAAGTAAATAACCTGATTGGAATTAATATACTGGTCGTTTGCTATGTCTGCTATGGACGATTTTACTGTCCGGGAATTTTTAGGGGAAATCGGACCCGAATTTCAGTGCTATGCTGATAATTTCATTCAACACAAGTTTACTAATGTTGCTTCCATAAGGTGCATTTAAATTCCGGATGACATTGATTATATTTTTGGGAATGCACTGTCTTTAGGGGAAAGACGTCAGATAGAATGTGCTTTGGATGAACTCAAAAATATTTCAAGACATGAAAATCACTTGAATTCTGACGAGCCTAAAACTTCAGCTTTAACTAACATTGCTAACAGCATAGACGAAAAGATTCAGGACAAGAAACGAGAGCTTGGCGATTTAGAGAGAAGTTTGAGGGAGATGGAACTACCGATAGATGAGCCACCACCACAAGGCACCTATCTTTCGTCAAGGTATGTATATGTTTCATTTTAGTTTTGTTCAGATCCCCGATATTCTGGTGTTATCATATCATAAAATGCGGTATGTTGCTTTCAAGCGACCTGTTAAACTCAAAATCTACCAAAGGAGAAGGTTACAAAATTATATGAATAATAAGGGCAAAATATTAACTAGCTGCAGCGCATTATATGATATAACATAGTGTAATGTACGAAGAGCGATCACTCCGATTTTGTCCTCCATTTTTTTTCTTGCACGGATGGGTAAAATGTTGATTACTACAAAATCAAACATGTATTGTAGGGAATCAAACAGTTTTTAAATAATAATGATTAATAATAATTTAATAATAATAATAATAATTGCTGATAATTGAGTACCGTTTTATACATTATTACTTTAAAACATACAGTAAAATAAACTGGGAATATATCGCAGTTTCAATAAGTTATATGTGTTGAGCAGTATCCTCAAATATAGAGACTGCATATCAAGAATATTTACCACCGGGCAAAATTGATTTTGTCCGATAAACGTACGTTAGTGCCCAGGGGTGGAGGGTGGTTGCAGGGTTTGGTTGGGAAATGTTTATAATTCCTAATTTTTTTTTTTAATTGTGTTCCGGGCCTCCTTATGGAAAAATTATGGGTCCCCCACCTCCACCAGCAGAAAGTCAGGATCCGCCACTGGTGCCATACGGTGTAATGTAAGAGCAGCTTAAATAAAATGTTGGGATATCAAGAGATTACTTGCTCTTTCAGGTGTGCAAACTGTCATATCAGAGGACATAAGGCTGACAATAACAAGGGAAGTAATACTTGTCCAAACCAGCGAAAAAACTTTGTACTGTTTCTCCGCAACGATTATCACTCTCTTTTCTACCAGACATCAGTCAACTTCAAATGGGTCAAACATTCCACAGGTTCTTCAACCGGTTCAGATTGCACCGCCGTACAATATGGCATATATAATTTCCTTCCAACAAAACCCGACACCATTTTATGACGCGAACTGCAACATAGCTCCTATAAACTATGTGCCGCAACAAACATTTATGCCACAGAGTGTTTACATTCCTCAGATGCAAGCTCCACTACAATACGCGGTGCCGCACTTTATGCCGCAACAAACACTGATACCAAACAGACAACATTATGACAATGAAAACAACGAAGACAAGAAAGAGGCAACCCATACCGCCCCGAACACTGTCGTAAAGCCAAAAATTTGGTCACCATTCTTTGACTGAGATTGGTTGCACATGCTTTCTGGACCTTAGCTAGTGAATAAAAACACATCATTTTTGGAATATTGTTTATTATCAAATACTTTATTTATTTAGATATTAGTCCCTCTTTACATTATGTTTTGTCAAGTTCTTTCAATTTATTGAATTTAAATGTTGCTGTTGAAGTATGTGACTTCTTGAAACACGAATAAATTTATTAGTATAAAGAAAACAATGTCAAGCAAAACAAAACAACAAAAATAAAAATAAATAAACAAAACAAACAAACAAAACAAAACACAAAATTGTATTTCTAAAGCAAAACATGTTTGTTGTACATGTAGCTTCATACATACAATGGTTATGTTTTTTA
>MJUU01065110.1:0-15978 GCA_002080025.1 Modiolus philippinarum | reverse complement strand
TTGTCCTTGACCTCAATTTCACAGTCTAGTGAGCATGTTCACTTTTCTGATTAGTTCACTTAGATTTTACATCAATTTAGAGTCCAGCAGGGACAGGCGAGACATCCTTTAGGGTCATCACTTGTTTTTCTGAAATTATAAAAGACGAATTATCTCCCCTTCAAAATTACAGACAGCAACCATATCACTTGAGGCACATCTTTAGCTGGTGAACTAAAACTGTGCAACATTTCATCAAAATCCAAGGTGTGGTTTAGGAGAACATGCGCTGACAAGGATCACCCCTCCACCTTTACACAGAAAATATTCAAAGACAAGTTATCTCCCCTTTAAAATTTCAGAATGCAACCATATCATGTATCATGCATATCTTCAGGTGGTGTACTACAACTGTGTAATGTTTCATCAAAATCAAAGCAGCCGCTTAAGAGAACATGCACTGACAAGGTTCGTCCACCCCCCTTTTTCCAGAAAATATTCAGAGACAAATTATCTCCCCTTTAAAATTTCGGGCACTATTTATATAACTTCATGCATATCTTCAGATGGTGTACTACAACTGTGTAACATTTCATCAAAAACCAAGCAGCCATTTAGGAGAACATGCACTGACAAGGTTCGCCTCCCCCTTTTTCCAGAAAATATTCAAAGACAAATTATCTCCCCTTCAAAATATCGGGCCGCAACCATACTACTTCATGCATATCATCAGATGGTGTACTACAACTGTGTAACATTTCATCAAAATCCAAGCAGCCGTTTAGGAGAACATGTGCTGACAAGGTTTGCCCCCCTTTTTCCAGAAAATATTCAAAGACGAATTATCTCCCCTTCAAAATTTCGGGCAGCAACCATATTACTTCATGCACTTCTTCAGATGGTGTACTACAACTGTGTAACATTTCAATAAAATCCAAGCAGCCGTTTAGGAGAACATGCACTGACAATAGACAGACAGACGGATGGACAGACAGATAGACAGACGGACCAGACAGGGTGATTCCTATATACCCCCAAAAGTTGTTTGCGGGGGGTATAAACCCTTGAACCCCATCCATTGAAGTTCCATCTTTCAGGGGCGATCTACTTGCAAGTAAATTTATCTAGTAGATCACCAAAATCATATAGTACAGGGGTTTTCAGCTCACCTGACCTGTCAGGGTCAGTGTGAGCTATAGACCAAATAATCTGTCATTTACAAAGCTACTTTTATAATTCTATGTTTATCTTTTACTGATCTGACTTTTTATTTTTATTTTTTATATTGCTTTGTGATGACAGAAGGATCTCTTACTTAAAATCGTGAGATCGCTTCCAATTTGGATGCGCTGGAATTTTGGCTGGGTGTCGCCTGTGCGTGTATCAAAACACCTACCGGAAGAAATCGGAACAATTTTCCTTCATTTTTTACCAAGTTTCAAGTGCCTTAAGTATGGAATATCTCTTCTATGCCTCCATTCAAAGTTCAAGCGTATCTCTTCACATTGACCTGGTGCCATTTTAGATATTGATATTGTCACATGATAAAATAAAGTTCAAAATCGAACACGGAAAAGACATGTTTTTTTACCATACCTTTTCCGGTCAAATACGCGGAAAGTCAAAGAAAATACCCAAATTCGATTTCAGATGTTACTTTTTATCACGTGACAATTTCAATATTCAAAATGGCACCAGGTCAATGTGAAGAGATATGGTTGAACTTACGATTAAAATTTGTCGTAAGATTTTTTATGAAAAGGGCTGCAGATCAGTAAAAGATAAACATAGGATGATAAAAGTAGCTTTGTAAACGACAGATAATTCGGTCTATGTGAGCTATTGCGATCACTATGTGTCGATAGGACTCTATGGGAAAAATATTTTCAATAACTGTTCCGAATCTATTGAAGTAAATATGGATCAAACTGAACTTGAATGATGTATGTAAAGTCCTGTACAAAGTTTGCTCGTTTCATATAGATCCAACAAATAACATGATAACCACTGAAGCCATTTCAATCAAACTTTGCACGAATGATGTATGGAGGTCCATTACGAAAATTTGTCATATTGGTCCAATTCATCAAATCCATTAAAACGCATTCTGACTAACACAAAATTTAAACAAAATTTAAAGAAAGATGAATAAAAAGCAGATGCTTTGCAGTTTATTTGTGGTTTGGCTACAGCATTACATGCCAACACTGTCAGACTACTAAATGTTGTTTGTTTGCATATAATGGTCTCTAAACTATAAAACATTTTCATTTGATTTTAAAATGGAATAACAAACATATGTTTAAAAAATTTGACAAGTTTATTAGAATAACAGCTTCTTGAAATACTTAAAATTTTTATTTGCAAAGTCCAATAAACAAAATCTGAAGTTTTCAAGAGAAAATTCTTCCTGTTTTGCATTATGTATGCACATTCAAAGGTGAAGGTATAGTTATGTAATAAGCATATCTTAAATCACCATAAAAACCAATTCAATTTGAAGAATATCCAAAAGTTTTAATGGAACTGAAGATACCATAAATGTCTTCAATAAGTGCTAAAAACCTTTTCAATATTTTATGGGTCTAACGAAAAAGGGAAATGTAATTTATTTTAGAAACTATAAAGCATATTCATTACAGCTATCCACAGGCTGCAAATAGCAATGCCAGACAAAATGAAGAAATGCATCATATACTGATTGAATGGCAATAGTCACATTCTTTCTAGCGGAATCAGTTTGAGTCTGGTATTTATGCCAAAATTTGCAATAAACCATTATTTTGTTAAAATCCAGGAAAAATGAAAAATGGCAAAATTTAATTGTCATAAGTTTTTCCCCTATTTTATCAAGTTTCAGAGACATAAAGATTATGTATTTATGTTTCGGGTAAATCAGAGACATATAATTATAGAGATTGGCAACTCTACTATCACGCCATACTAATCACAACAAACATGGTACGGCCACATCAGAACTTCTTAAACTACTTTTAATTTAGTCGGCATATTTCTAAACCGAAAAGTGAATTGTTTTCCTTTATTATTTTATAGTATAGTTTAGAATATTTGAATTAAAAATATTGATTAACAAAAAGGATATTGAAAAATAAAGCCAAGACTTCATGTGGAAATCTGACGACGAAGATTGTGGTGTGCCTTGTTTACTTTTAAAACTCCTCTTTTGTTTCAGTGATTACAATGTCCTAGTTATGAAAAATGGAAAGTATTTTACATTGTTGGAAGAGTTTAGATAGTTTTATTATGATATTTTCATACATTATTGGGATATTAGCGATTTATTCTTGTGAAGTGGAAGTTTTATCAAAGTCTCGCTGGCGGCGCGATTTCACGGGAATTCGTCATGTTGCCAATCTCTTTAATTATATGTCTCTGGGTAAATTTAGAAAACTAATGAGCATTTAAAAAATAAGGAAACTTTGATCTAATGCTAATTAGTAATACACTGCTTTTATTTAAGTATTTATAACTTCTTGTATAAGGTAAAAGGCCATTAAACATGCCCTATTACTAATTTTAAAGATGATAAACCCAATATTAAAGTTTTTAAAAAAGTCAAGGTCAGGTGCATGTGCAAAAAGTTAATGATTACATAATTCTTCCATACCCCTCATGAGTCTCATTTATTTTAAATTGTTTCAGCCGAGCAAACCTTTTTAGCCATTTAAAATTTGTTTTAGCTTCTTTTAATTACAAATCATACCACATTTTCACACAAACATAGTTGTCACATGCACAATTTTTAAACTACAAAGCCTAGTACATAAGCACACAAGCACAATTGTTGGCTTGAAGTAGCACTCTAGCATACATGCACAACCATTGACTAGAAGTAACACTGTAGTACATTAGCACACCACAGTAGCACACTAGCACACATGCACAACCATTGACTAGAAGTAACATTATAGTACATTAGCACACCACAGTAAGCACACTAGCACACATACACAACCATTGACCAGAAGTAACACTAGTACATTAGCACACCATACTAGCACACATGGACAACCATTGTCTAGCAGTAACATTGTAGTGCATTAGCACATTACAGTAGCACACTAGCACACATGCAGAACCATTGACTAGAAGTAACACTAGTACATTAGCACACCACAGTAGCACACTAGCACACATGCACAACCATTGACCAGAAGTAACACTAGAACATTAGCACACCACAGTAGCACACATGCACAACCATTGACTAGAAGTAACACTGTAGTACATTAGCACACCACAGTAGCACACTAGCACACATGCACAACCATTGACTAGAAGTAACATTATAGTACATTAGCACACGACAGTAAGCACACTAGCACACATACACAACCATTGACCAGAAGTAACACTAGTACATTAGCACACCACAGTAGCACACATGGACAACCATTGACTAGAGGTAATACTGTAGTACATTAGCACACCATAGTATAAACATACTGCCTTCAGTGGAGGGTGTTATGGTAGATTACCACACGAAGAAAAAATATCACATGAAGAAAATTATCACCCGAGACAGCGTCATGGTGTGATATTTTCTCTTCATGTGATATTTTTTCTAAGTGTGGTAATCTACCATAACACCCTCCACTGAAGGCAGTATGATTTTTATTACACTGAATGCCTTCCTTTTACCTTTTTACTGAATAAATAATATGGTTATTCATGAAAAAATTAAGTGTTTTTAGTCAAGAATATCATATGAATTACAACATCTGAATACACATTTTGTAAACTCTAACATATATGTGCCAAATAGAAGATCAAAACAGGAAAATGCTAAAATGAAAAATGAAAATAAAGTTATTCTTAGAAACAATTAGTATAATGCTGTGGTTTCGAAACCCATCAAACACAGTCAAACCGTTTTTCTTCCAGATACTTATGGAGCACAGGCACTTGTTTCATAAAAATGTTAGTCCCTCCCTCTCTTCGTCCAGAGAAGGGGGTTTGACATTTTATATGAAGCAGAAGAGAGGAACGGACTGACATTTTTCATGACACAAGTATTTACTGATCTACCTACGGCGACAGCACATTTGTTTCATAGAGTTGCCGTATTTCGTATCTAAAGATCATTCAGCTGTCTCTAAAGACACCTCTGCAAAAACCATAATGTATGTTAGCGACAGAAATTTATATAAATTGTGAAAACGAAGAACTGTCTGCTTCGGCTAAAGTCAGTAAATAGGACTAAATACTAATCGGTAAATCTCGGTCGGAGACGGTGATATTTTCCGAGTTCGACAAACTTCGTTCTCAGCATGTGATATTTTCGTTGCTATGCAAAAATATCACATGTTGCTAGGGGAAGCCTGTGATATTTTTGTTGCTACGCAAAAATATCACATGTTGCTAGGGGGAGGCGGAGCAAACAAAAAATACCGCAAAATACCACATCGAGGAGAACCAATAAAATGACTGGATTTTATCAGAAATTTGCATGAAGTATAATAATAGATCATTAGCACACATGGACAACCATTCACTAGAAGTAGCACACTATCACACATGGCTAAAATTAGAACAGTGGCATACATGTACAAACGTTGACTCTATCCCTTACTTTGGAAAAGTCCTAGTATATGATTGTGACGTAACGTTGTTTATTCTGTATCTAGTGACATTTTTGTTTTGCATCTCACGAAGACGGCTGTGTCGTTGAAATATAATGCAAATACTTTGTTCAATATTATAACTCTTCATGAAGAAACATTTTTGTTTCATTTTGATTTGCATATTTATTTTTCATTATTTTCTTTCTCTATAATTTAAGCATATGATGAACAAGAATCCACAGAAACTCCCAAAGCAGTTACAGATCACGAAAAGGCAGAGTAAACTATCTTTATAGGAAATCCAGTCAGCCTCAACATGACCTTACTACAGGAAAAAGTGGAAAACCATGGCAGAACTATGTGCAATATTTTTGTCTTGTTTTTCAATGTGCCTTTTTGATAATGTAGCTGTCTTGTGCCCTTCAAAAGCAATCATTATGAGAAATTTTTTGACAAATGTATGTAGCCACAATGTTATTGTCTGAAATACAGAAAGTGAGCAGTACAACATTGTAGCAAAAGCTGAGGAGGAAATGTTATAGTAACATTTTTTCCATTCCATATAAATAAAAGTTAATTATATAGATAACGGTGATTTATTGCGTTTTCTCAATTAAATAAATGTCATATTGTCATCGGTGAAAATAAAGGATTTCTAGTCACTGGATGACGTCTTAATGAAGCGACGTCACAATATCTCTTCAATGTCGTCGTCAAGTAAACAACTGGCGTATTGACATGGAAAAAATAATCCGCATCTAAAATCTCGGATTTTGAGTAGAAAATCTATATAATAAAAAGCATAACTAATCGCCCATCATGAATATCAATAAAAATGTCACTCATGTCGATCAACGCAGTGGATTAAACTCGTAGCAGAACAAAATTCCGCAACTTGTTTAATTGTTCTGCGTTGTTCGGCACTCGTGACATTTTTATTGATATTCACGACGGTCAATTAGTTATACTATAATTATTGTTCTCTGTTAAGTTCAATCAAGAGTTCAATTCTTTAAATTAGTACTTAAGAAGAGCATTCTAAAAAAATCTGTGTTAACAAGTTTTAAATTGTCCATATAAAAATAGCATAATATTTTTCATGTTTCTAATTTCGCAGCATCGGTCATATATACATTATATTTAATATCATTTTTAACAAGTTATTTACATTTTTTTTCAAGAAAATATGGTCACAAATTCAGTGACCTCTGAACTTTTGTTTCCAGTACATTTTGATCATGAATTTTGGTATTTTATTTTAAACAAGTAACAATAATATAAACAAATTTCATTCCTGAATGTAAGATTCTTATAGATGTGTGGATTTTGTCATCAGTATGGATAATAGTGTTACTGTAAATTTAAATTTATCATGTTAATAGGGCATCTGTGATACTTCATTCATCTTTGATTAATTTCATGAAAGGAATTTGAATTTCAATGGTTTCCTCTAACAATATCTATATCATATACAAATTTATAAATTGGTGGCATGGCTAATGTTAAAATGAAATGAAGAATACACCTACTATTATGTTTCTTGGTTTCAAGTTTTTGAGTTACAAATTGAATAAGCCTGATTCCTTAATTGACTTGTTGAAGCTACCAAATTTAAGCTAATGTACATATTTGATTATATTCTGCTGAAGTGAAATATTCAGTTAAATCCTGCAGTTTGATTGGTTAGCTAGACAGAAGATATGAGATCACATTCCTGTGGTAGCAAAATCCCAATTTTTAGACTTTAAAAGAAACATTGTAGCACTTCTAGCAGAATAAAATAATTATTTTGGCTTTACAGGTTCATATTCCCTGTCTGTGCCCTATATTCCCTTCCTCTTATGGCTCAGGGTTATCAAACACAGACTGCGAAAATGAGCCCATATGACATTTGACCATTCCTGAATAACATGTAGTGTTAAATATGCTCTTATATCAATGTGTGGCAAAAAGAAATCACAAATCAGCCAACAAGGAATTGTCAAATTTTTGTCATTTTATGACACTTTCATACGTCAGAGAAAAACTTTTATAATGACAATTATTATGTATTTTTTTTTTTGAGATATTTATTTTTGTTTTGTCATGTGTTTTGAACGTGTATGTTGTAGATTATTGTAGAAATTATTTTTGTGAACATATTTGAATGTGTTAACCTTGAGTTTCCCTCATTTGTGAAGATTGTGTGGTAACTTAATTTTTTACTTTACTGTGATTTGCTGTTTCAGAGTGTAATGCATTGTGGGTAAATATGCACATAAAAACCTTTGATAGGTCCAGAGTATGAATGGCAATATATCATTGGTTGGAAATCTATTTATTTACACACCAAAATTTGCCAGCTTCAATTTATGACAACAAATTCTGATATTTACTCCATATCTTGATTGTGCTATGAAAGACTATGAAATACCAAATTTAATTTTTAAGCAGTACTTTAAAATTTGAATAGTACCATTTTCATGTATTGTAATTGATTCTATAATCCTTTTTATACCACACCACACATAGTGCAAGGTATTATGTGATACCCTCAGTTGTGTGTCTGTCTGTCTGTCTGTTGGTCCATCCCCTGAGGGTTTCCGAGTGATAACTTGTAAATAAAAGATATAATAATGGTCGATAAACTTGGTATGCAAGTTGTTTACCACAAAACGCAGCTCAAGCTTGATTTTAGGTTCGAAGGTCCAAAGGGTTCTGGAGTTATTCCCCTTGAAACTTTTTTTGGTGTATCATGTAATGCACCATTACTATTTTTAAAACTTGTTTACCAAAGTATGAGTGTGAATCTTAAAGTATTATTTGGCAACAGTTATTCTTTGGTATAACATTGGTAGATCCAGAGGGGTCCACTCCCAGACTTATAATGTTTTTTTTTTAAATCAGAATTTAAAAAGAGATTGACTAAAAATAGCCTGGAAACTCCTTGAAATTCCTCCTTTTTATCTAGACTGGGTCAATGGGTGGTTTTAATATGCTCTCAAATGTAACTGAATAAACATTTTTTCATACCAAATGTCACATGAAAATTACAAAGGGAAATTTGAATCTTATGGTTTGGATTGAAATTTGAAATTAGCAAATCAGTTATCATTTTTATGATGGGAAATTGCTCTTACAAAATTATACATTTAGAATCAAATCGACAGTCCCATTATTCTTTACATGAAGTTGCAAGATATACATGTGCATTCAATATTTATCATTTTAATTTTTTATGTTGATATTTTTTTTCTATTACCATTTCTGAGATGTCCCTTTCAATTGGGTTCCGTAACATTTTGTAAACCTCTTTAAAGCCAATATTAAAAGATATTCTATATTATAAACCCCTCTTCTCCGATTTTTCATATCTGAAAATTTTTTTGATGTTTTGGTAATTTGTTTTTAAAACTTAAAGCATTTTTCACTATAATTGAAAAAGATATAAAATTTGGCCATCCACCATATAAGAAATTTTTAAAAATGGCATAAAATACCAATTTCAGCAGTCAGAAATAATGAAATGATATATTTTTAGAGTTAGTTTATAATTTGAATAATTTACGACTACCTCAGACTTGCCATACACACTCAGAGTAGGAAGAAAACATGATTCATCCTTTTCCTAAAGTTTTACCATATGTTTGTTAAAGTGGTCAACATATTTATTTTTTTGCCTTAAAAAGTTCCTTTGGAAGAAGTATTATAAACATAGCATAATATTTCTTTGTTTTGGAGCAAATGTTGAATAATGTTTATGCCCTCAGGAACAAATATTGTAATTATTACATACACACAAATATGAAAACTACCATAGTAGTCGAGTACTCTATCTGGCAAAGTAACCAATCTTGCAAATTTCCTTTTCTAATAATAAAACTGAAATTTCAACTAGCACTTAAAATTTGAAAGTTAGGTAATAAAATAGGCTCTAGTCTCCAGACTCAAACCTTTTTAGAACGTACTCCAACACATGGAATTCAGGCTCTGGGCTCCACATACAGACTCCAGGCTTTCAGAGAGCGGTGGAACCTGTGTTATTATCACATGAGAGAAAAGTTCTCTTTTGCAAGATTTAGTGTCCATCAGAAATTTGGATAGGGAACATCCAGTACAAAATGTTGTGAAAAAAGAGGAGCTAACATGCAGCTAAGTTTTATTTCAGAACATTTTCAAAGGATTTGTTGATTTTTCATAGGACAGAGCCAGATTTCTTCATGGTTGGAAAAGCGCATAATGTGGTTGGGTATCAATCATGCCATATATGAAGTGTGTGTAATAATTCATATGAAATGGGTAAATATGAAATGTAATGTCAGTATGTGATTACATTGTTAATTATGATTTCGTAACTTTTTTATTTGCTATGATTATTTTTAGCTGTGTAAACAATTAAATGATTTATTTTACACTGTTCTTTCTTCATCATTTGATTTTTCAAGTAAAAGAAGAGTACATATACCATTATATTGCAAAACAGCTCATAAAAAATACAGAAAAAACATACGAGTTCTTAAACTTCCACTGTGTCTCTCTTATAAAACTAGAAGAAGTTTCTTCCAACTTTCTGTTCTTTCTGAATGTGGTTTGTATCTGATCTCTTCCAGCACTGCTTGGTCATTCTGGCTTCCTTTTTTTTATAACTTATAAAGCTTCTCTGGAGTTTCATGAAACTTTAATAGGTGATAAGCATCAGAGGTAAGGAAGATGCCTATTGCTTTGGGATCAGTAGGTCAAAGTTCAAATTTACATGCACTGAAAAGTAATTGAAAATTTTGGTTTTTTAGAGCATAAATTCAGAATACCTTTATAGATTGAAATGAAAGCTTTAAAAACCCTTTGATTTTGGGGTCACTAGGTTAAAGGTTAAGGTCATATATAATTACAGCTGTAGTGGATAGTAGACACTTCAACAAAGATTTTTGTCAACAAAATTTGATTATTTTTCAATTTTCACTGCAAGAGTGACAATTTAGGGCATGAGGATGCAAAGTTTCAAACATGTAGGTGCACGGCAATGGTGTGTAACAACCCTAGTAAGTGGTCAAAGGACAGTAACTCCAAAAATTGTAATATACTTTTTCCATTGTCTTATATAAGAAAAATAATACTGGAAGTAAATAAAATGCAATTACAGTGAAACCTGTCATAAGAGACCACCCCTTTTGTCACAAGAAAGTGGTCTTGCAAGACAGTTGGCCTTGAAAAGAGTTTTTTTCATCTGAATTTTGCACAGAGTAGACAAAATGTGGCGGTCTCCCAAAAGAGGTAGGTCTCATAGCAGAGGTCTTTCAAGACAGGTTTCACTGTATTTAAAGCAATATGAGCTGTGACTTTTCAATTTTTTGGTTTCAGAAGAATTCATTATTTCAAGCTATAATATGCAGAAATACAGCAGTTTCATGTCCAATTCATGTATGAAAAAGAAAGGAAATGGGGTAAATGTCAAGGAGACAACATCCATATCCAGGTCATGTGTTAACATATGAAAAAGCTTGAAAATTAAAGAAAATATAACATGAATTAATTATTTACTGCCATGAAAAAATGTATTCTCGGAATTCATTGTATGCCTGCAAACTCGGGTCAAATGTTCCCAATACATGCGTAACAGATGTGTTTATACTGACAACATGTCGGGATTCGATAAAATCAGGTGCAATGTGGAAATAGAAGGCCGACTTGTTAGTGTGTAATTATTTTTTACAATGCCAAAATAACAAAATGCTACCCATATTATTCCTACAAGGATGTCCTAATTTTATTTTTATACCTGGGAGGGCTTTGTTTGAAATCTAAATGATCAATTTATAAATATTTATAAATATTTCCACGTGTACATTGCACTCGTCACGACTTCGGCTGATTTGTACCTCATTTAACGTCACATATATTACCTAAGCTTTTCATAACAGACTGGCTCCTTTGAAATGAGAACACAGACGAGGTTATGGTAAACTGTCAACCAACACCAGAGAAAATGAAAAGAGGGGTAATCCGACACAAAATGTCGTATTTTTGTTGCTTTTTCTCCTATTTGTTTTTAAATTACACACTCAAGAGCCACATTGCCCAGTGTAGATTGAGAAAAGTTATGTGTAAACCGGCAACCGCATAGCAAATATCTAGTGTAGACACATATCAAATATCGTAACACAGACGAAGTTTTCCGATTGCTGGTACATTTGTTTATGTCAACTATAAATAGTATCTCGGTCAGGTCCGATGTCAAAGTTGAACACTAATGAGCGCCCATGATTGATCAAAATTGCATGCAAAATTAGTTTAATAATTGAAATTATTAAAGTATTCTTGGCATTTTCATGTATTATATGGTATCTGATAAAATTTTCTAGATATATGGATACGACACAATGCGTTTTTTTGAGCTTGCAAAAAAATAACTGAAGAAATACAGCTCATGTTGCTTTAAAGATGTTAAAATTTTCTTAAATCTGAATTTTGAAAATTTAATTTCCTATTATTGAAGCAGATAACTATCTCTTTGCACCTTTACATTAATTGAATTCGAATTTTCAGTTTTTTGGTTGGGATACCTACATTGTCTTCTATTTCATATTTCAGTTAAATATATAGAAAAAACTTGCAAAATTGTTCTGGAACATCTCAGCATCAGCAGTTATCAGATGATGGTATGTGGTATAAAATAAAGATATGATTGGCAAAAAACTATATACCGGTACTTATCTTATGTTTAAACACATCATAAAAAGCAAAGAAACTTAGAGTGATTTCTCTTGTAATACCCAGTATATAAAATAGATTTCGGAGTAAAGTGATGTATTGTGGGATATTTATATTCAAATAAGAAAACAAGATCATTTACACTGTCTGGACCTGCGTACCCATCATTTGTGTTAAACTGAGAGAGCAATTTATGTTTTGCAGATTCAGATGTTAAGTTTTGCAAACTGAAACAATTATTCATATACCTTTTTATCAAAACTCTCTATTCCTCAAATGCATTTTATTATTGTAATGCTACTTTCTATCACATTACTGTAATAAAGGGCTATGCCGAGCGCAGCATGATATGATCGCAGCATGTCAACCACTGAAATTTGAACAAGTGTAATTTAAAGTGAGTGTGGACATTTTGACGGAGCTTGACCCAGTAATCAGCTGGACACAAACTAGGGAAAATAAAGATTAACCCTATAATTCCTTATATTGAATATGACATAAAAGATATGTCTAATTGTTCAACTTACTACTTAAACCTTAAGAGTAATCAGAAGAAAGGAACCCCATTAAAATCCGATAATTTTAATTTACATATTTTGAATATTGCAATTTTGGCCTCTTTCACCCCCTATAGCTCAGATATGGTAAGAGCTATGCCAAATCTTTTGTCAAACTACCAAAATCTTACAACAAGCGAATCCAATGAAGAAAAATACCATCGAAATATTATCAAAAATAAAGATTTCACTTGTAGAGAATAATAATTTTTGGCCCTTTGACTGCTTAAAGCTCAGAAACTGTATGAACTAACAAACCCATTGACATACCACTTAAAGCATATATCAAGAGGAATCCAAAGAAAAAAATCCCATCGGAATCCGATAAACAAGATTGCTAGGCGTAGCTATGTCCCCCGCCGCTGCAGTAAAGTCGATTAAGTCCCATAACTAATGTAAAATTTTGTGAATCAAAATGGCGGCAGGATATGATCAACTGCAATATGTGGCAAACAGCCAAGCAAAATTTTTTAGGAGATGTGTCCACAAAGTCTTCCTATGTTGTAGTATGCATTTAGTCGATAAAGTCCCATAACTCGTGTACAATTTGTCAACTAAAAATGGCAGCATAATATGATCAAGTACATATGGTGGCAAATGTTCAAACAAAATTTCAGCATAATCCGTACAGTGGTTTCCGAGGAGTTGCGCCCACAAAGTGTTCCTAAGCTGTAACATGCATTAAGTCGATAAAATTTGTCAAATCAAAATGGCGGCATGATATGATCAACTACAGTTGGTGACAAACAATCATACAAAATTTTAGCAAAGTCTGTCCTGTGGTGTAAGAGTTGTGCCCACAAAAAACATGACACACGGACGCACAGACACATGGACGCAGACCATTACTATGTCCCTCTGTCACATTGAAGCGGGGGAAAATAAATTGCTATGATCTAGTACATATGGTGACTAATAATCCTGGAAAATTTAAGGAAATCTGAGTAGTGGTTTTTGAGGAGTTGTGTCCACAAGATCTGTCATTATATAACATTGTTAAATTTTTTAAGTCCAATAACCCCTACAATATTTGATGAATCAAAATAGCGATGCCATATGATCTAGTACATATGGCAAATAACAATCCTGTAAAATTAGAATGAATTTGGACAAGCCGTTTCTGAGGAGTTGCCTCCACAAGATTTGCCATTGTATAACAATGTGGAAATAATCAAAGTCCCATAACTCCCACAAAATTTGACAAATCAAATTGGAGATGTGATATGATCTAGTACTAATGGTGACTAACAATCCTGTAAAATTTGAATGAAATCTGACCAGGGGTTTCTGAGTTGTGCCCACAAAAAACATGACGCTCAGATGCAGACCATTTCTATGTCCCTCCGTCGCATTGCGGCGGGGGACAAAAATAAAAATTTCAGGTAATCTGCAAATTTTCAATTTTGGCCCCATTTGGCCCCTTATAGCTGGGAAAGGAAACAAGTTACCAAAATGTAATAAATAAGCACTATGTTAATTTTTCATAAGGAATCCATTGAAAAAACTACATCAAAATTGGGCTAAAAATAACAAGTGTGCATCATATTGCAAGGCAATACAGAAGTCCCCTACTGGTGGAATGATTCTGTGTTATACCAGCAAACCTAGTTAAAGAAAAAAGTTCTCCGAGTCCAAGGCCCATAGCAAATAATAGCTCAATATCTGGAAAAGTTTTGAAAAAAGTCAGGAAAACCTATAATTTACCAAAATTTTCTACGACCAAAGTCCATACCCCGTCAAAAATTAACAGACCCAACCCAAACTCAAACTTGATGTGTAACCCATAGTGGCTGACTAACATAGCAAATATAGCTTGATATCTGGACAGTTAAGAAAAAAGTACGGAAAACCTTTATTTTAAGAAAATTTTCTAAGTCCAAGGCCCATTACTCCGTAAAATATCAATGGACCAGAACCAATCTGAAACTTGATCTGTAACTCATAGTGGTAGACTCACATAGCAAATATTAGCTTGATATCTGTAACGGTTTAGAAAAAAGTCCGGAAAACTTATATTTTACCGAAATTTTCCAAGTCCAAGGCCCATAACTCCATAAAATATCAATGGGTCTCAACATACACTTCCGGGTCAATTGGCCCTTAGCTAAATAGTTCTGTCAGAAAGTTAAATTGGGATCAAATACAGTGTAAGTGATAGATATTTTATCATACTTGGAAAGAGTACTTGTGACTGCTTAAATTGAAGCTGAGAAAGTGTACTTTTGAAATATAATTGGCATCTGTGACCAGTATGTAGGGATATCGCATCAATAAATGACGAGATGGTGTCATGCGGGCCATGTGGTCAGAAATTTGACAGAAGGTGAACATATGCATTTGAAAGCAGTTTATGTTCGAGCTTATTTTGTGAAAAAATTCAACGATCATTGTACCCTTTTTGCATTGTTTATAAAATCTATGGTATCCATGCTTCACAAAAATATACACCTCATTTCAAACTTTACACCTATACGTTCAGGCTGAACCTGCAAAGTTTGGCAATTTTACATAGGAATGCATGGGGACTTAGAAACTGTTAAGTGAGACCAATGGACTGGAACCAAACTCGAACTTGATCTGTAACTCATAGCAGTAGACTCACATAGCAAATATTAGCTTAATATCTGTAACGGTTTAGAAAACCAGAGGCTCCCAGGAGCCTGTATCGCTCACCTTGCTATCATTTGCCTTAATCAAGAACTTCAATCTCTCCAACTTAGTTAGCTCAAACACCACCAAAATCTTAAACTGTATTTAAAGTCTGATCATGTTTTACTATATTTATTTGTTGGGCTTTTTTGACAAAAAATGTTCTTGGTAAGGACCACTTTCGACACCAGCTATCATTTTGTAAATGGCAGTCAATGAACTATTTTCGACACTGGTTTTGAAGTCCCAACATCAATATCTATTTGGAAACCAAATTTTATTGAAATCAGACAATGTTGAATTTCCCGCTTTTTTTGACCACCATTTTTAAAATGGCAGTCAATGAACAATTTTCAACACTGGTTTTGAAGTCGCAACATCAATATCTATTTTGAAACCAAATTTTATTGAAATAGGACAATGTTGAATTTTCCCGCCTTTTTTGGCAGCCATTTTGAAAATGGCGGTAAACGAACAATTTTTAACAGTTTTGAAGTTGCAACGTCAATTCCTATTTGGAA
>MJUU01065108.1:0-16082 GCA_002080025.1 Modiolus philippinarum | reverse complement strand
CGCATCGCTAGAGACAAGATTTAAGACAGTAAAGCAGCCGCAATTCTTCAAGACAAAGTTTCAAAGTACGAAACAATTACCAAGCGACACTCTTCTTGAGCTAGGAAATAGAATAAGAACTTTAGCCAGAAAGGCATATCCAGAAGTGGACGCAGTCCTCAGAGATGAATTGTCACGTGACCAATTTGTACGTTCGTTAAACAACGTAGATTTGACTCTTCAGCTGAGACATAATATGCCGGCTACCCTTGATGATGCAATAAAAATGGCCATCGATTGGGAAACGGTGGAAAGTGATGTGCGAAAAATGAAAACATCTGATGACTCTACAACAGAAGAAAACAAATCTGCTTCTGCATGTAGTGCTTCCACAACAGAAACGTCTCTTATGGCAATGATGCATGAAATGCTTACAATAATGAAGGAGGACCGTGAGGAATCGAGAAAACGCTATTCATTTGGAAGAGGAAGGGGCCGAGGTAAAACAGAGAATGATTATAAGTGTTATGTATGTGGGAGCAGTAATCACTTAAAGAGAAACTGTCCAAAAAATAAGGAATGTTGGAATTGTGGGAAGCCAGGACATTTACAAGGCAATTGCCCAAATTTACAAAAAGATCATTCGGGAAACGGAAACTAGCCGGAGTCGGGGGTCGGACGCCGGTTGATATGAAAGGCCCAAGTGACGTTTATTCATGTTCGAATATGGGATTGTCAATGGTTTGTAAAGGGAGAATAAATGATATTCCAGTAGATATGTTAATTGATACTGGTTCAGTATTTACTTTGATACATTATGATCTGTTAAGAGAAATCGAAAAATGTAGTCTGACTAAAATTCCCGTTCTACCTTGTAAATCAACAGTGGTATCAGCAAATAGTGAAGTGATCGATATTTATGGAATTGTTGAAGTAACTATTTCAATAAACGGCGTAAAATATAAACAAGCAGTTTTAGTTGCCAAAGATTTAGCGCATCGTTGTTTACTTGGAACAGACTTTATGAAGACACATAAGGTAAAAATTGACTTTGATCAAATGACAATAGATGTTGAAAACACAGAATGTCAAATTAACTATTCAACGGAAGGGTCAACAGTGTGCAGGGTGAACCTGAAGCAGACAGTATGTGTTCCATCGGGAAACGAAATGCTTCTGATCGGGAAGGTGCAGAAACGTGAAAGAGGATTTAAGAGGACTGGGACCTTTTTATTCGAGCCGAAGCAAAAATCTGAATTTCAAGACAAGATATGTATGGCTCATGCACTGACGGAAGGACGTGATACTTGTGTCGTGAGAGTTATGAATGTTTCAGCAGAAAATATAACTGTATACAAAAATACGACAATTGGGTATTTGTTACCAGTAAGAAAAGAAGTTAGTAGTTCTGTCCTGGAGCAGCATATTGCAGCTCCTGACGATGAACTAAAGAAGAGTATGCCGGAGCGGCAGCTTGCAGCTCCTGGCAAAACAGAAAAATCAGAGACATTCAATGGAGCAGAAGGTTGTATCCTGGAGCAGCAGATTGCAGCTCCTGGTAAATCCTTTAATATTGACCCTAGCTTGGAAAATACGAATAAGGAAAGGCTCAAACAACTTCTAGAGGAATATGACGATATTTTCTCGAAGTCGGCAACAGATATCGGCCGCACAGGTTTGATCAAACATTCCATCAATACTGGTAATGAGCCTGCAATAAAGCAAAATCCACGAAGAATTCCGATTCACAAAAAACAGGAAGTGCGAGATATGATAACAGATATGTTAGACCTGGATATAATTCGACCATCAAGTAGTCCGTGGTCCTCTCCTATTGTCCTAGTAAAGAAAAAGCATAACAGTACGAGATTTGTGTCGACTTTAGGAGAGTAAATGAAATCACAAAGAAAGATGCTTATCCAATACCTCGCATCGACGATACACTAGATGCTCTTGCCGGCGCAAAGTTGTTCTCATGTGTGGACTTAGCAAATGGGTACTGGCAGGTTGAACTTCAGGAGGAAGATAAGGAAAAAAACTGCGTTTTCAACACCCTATGGACTGTTCGAGTTTAACGTAATGCCATTTGGCCTAACCGGAGCTCCTAGTTTGTTCCAACGTCTGATGGAAAACGTTTTAAAGGGTTTGCAATTTGAAATCTGTTTGATATATCTTGACGATATTGTGATTTTTAGCACATCGTTTGAAGAACATCTTCAAAGATTGAGAATGGTTTTTGACCGATTCAGGGAGAATGGACTCAAGCTTAAGCGCAGTAAGTGTCATTTTGCATGCAAAACCGTAAAATGCCTCGGTCACATTATTTCTGACAAAGGAATTCAAACAGATCCGGAAAAAATCGAGTCTGTAAGAACTTGGCCACAACCAACGAATATTAGAGATCTAAAAGCCTTCATTGGTCTCGCAAGCTATTACAGAAGATTCATAAAGGGATTTTCTAATATTTGTGGTCCTCTAAATAAACCTCTTCAAAAGGAGGAATCCTATGAATGGTCACGAGAGTGTAATGAGGCATTTCAGACATTGAAAACAGCTTTGATCAACGCTCCAATACTATCATATCCATCTCAAGAAGGTACTTTTATTCTAGATTGTGACGCAAGTGGGAATAATATTGGTGCTGTGCTCTCACAAATCCAAAGTAATGAGGAAAAAGTGATAAGTTACGCAAGCAGAACAATGACAAAAAGCGAGAAAAACTACTGCGTAACAAAAAAAACAGAAATGCTTGCTCTTGTTTTCTTCGTCAAGAAATTTAGGCATTATCTGCTTGGCAAGAAATTTAAGCTTAGAACGGATCATAAAGCTCTAGCCTGGCTATCGAACTTGAAAGAGCCAGAAGACCAAATAGCACGATGGCAGTCATATCTCGCAGAATTTGATATGGAAATAATTCACCGGAAGGGATCAAGTCATGGTAATGCTGATAGTATGTCGAGACGACCACACCCAACCTCCACTCCAATCGAAAAGGACGATGATGTGGACAGTAATGCATTCTGTAGTGTTGTTGCATCTAGTAACAAGTTTGATTGGAAGGAAGCACAGTCAAATGATTCTGATTTAGTTAAAATTTGAGAATGAAGAGTGACAATGAATCACCAGTTGTGCGAGATGAGTATTTTACTGTTTTGAAACGATTACTGGGTCAATGGGATAATATTGTGGTTAAGGATGACGTGTTGTTCCGGAAGTTTGAGAAAGACCAGAATGAAATGCAGTTACAATTTTTAGTTCCTGTGAATATGCAAAGGAAACTTGTTAAAGAGCTACACGCAGGATTTGGTGGGGGTCATTTAGGAATCCGGAAAACTTCATTAAAGGTTAAAGATCGGTTCTATTGGCCAGGATGGAGTCAAGATGTGGAAGTTTTTATTGCAGAATGCATTGAATGTGCTTCGAAAAAGAGTCCGACGAAGCAAACAAGAGCACCTCTTGTGTCAATTAAAACAGGTGGGCCGTTTGAAAAGGTAGCTTTGGATATAGTGGGGCCATTGCCGAAAACATGCAGGAGTAATCAATACATAGTTGTTATATCCGACTATTTTTCAAAATGGACGGAGGCATACCCACTTAGAAATCACAAGGCAAAAACGATTGCAAAGAAATTTGTAGAGGAATTTATCTGCCGTTTTGGAGCCCCGTACACGATATTAACATATCAAGGTCGAGACTTTGAATCGCATGTTTTCAAGGAAATGAGCTCTTTGTTTGGAAGTAAAGAGCAACGTACAACAGCATATCACCCTCAATGTGATGGGCAAGTGGAAAAATTAAATAACACTCTACTAAATATGTTAAGTAAACACGTGGATGATGATCAAAAGAATTGAGACTTAGCAATACCTTACGTTATGATGGCATACCGTTCTAGTGTGAATGAAACGACGGGATTCAGTCCCGCAATGCTTATGTTCGGACACGAACTTCGTTTACCCATTGATGTTGTGTTTGGTGAATGCCCAAGTGTGACAGGAAATGAAACAGAATACACATCGAACTTGCGAGAAAGGTTGAATTCCGCTTTTAACAAAGTAAGATCAAATATAACAACTGCTAAGAAAAGACAGAAAGACTATTTTGATAGGAAAGTCTCGGGAAAGACGATTAAAGTTGGTGACAAGGTCCTGTTGCATGATCCTGCTGTAAAACCGGGTCGATCACCAAAGTTACATTGTCCATGGGGCAAAGAACCATATGATGTGATTCAAAAAGTGTCTGAAGTTGATTATAAGATTCAGAAAGGAAGAAAGAAACCGAAAATCATGCACTTTAATAGGTTAAAAGTGTTTGTGGAACCTGAAGAGGGGGAAGAGGAGGATAATTTAGTGGAGATCGAAGCACAAGCAGACCGTCATCGAAATATTAATCGGGAGCGGCAGTTGGCAGCTCCTAAAAAAAATACTCAGGCTAATGAATTAACTCCAAATCGAGATGACCCGGGTATTGGCACTGAGGGTTCTTATGATGAAGATATTACATCTGAGGAGGAGATGGCTAATTTAGAGGAACAAAACATTGATACACCAGAGTCATCGGGCGATGAAAATGGAGGAATGGACATTAATGTGGACTCGGATGAAGAAGTCAATATTGACAGGCCACGAAGAGAGCGAAGAAGGCCCACATATTTACAAGACTTTGAAGTTGAATTTTCATAATCCATGATTTAACCAATTTTGACACGAGGTCGTGTCTTTGAAAGGAGGGGCAAATGTAATGTTGGAAACTTGGGGTCGGATTGGTATGACGGGTGTTCGGTTGTTGGTTGTTTTGGAGATAGCCGGAAGTGAAGTGGGATTGTGACTGTAGCGGTGATTTACTTAGTATTGACTTTATTAGGACTATTGTATATATAAATTACTATTCGTTGTAACAAGGAAGTTATCCTAAATAAAACTGTTAAATTTGAGTTATCACACTTAAAAGGTAATATTGGGTAAAAAAAAAATATAAATGTTGTGTTGCGACACGCGAAAGAAGCACCAACATATAATATCTCCCATTTTTGGATTAATTTTTGGCAAAACATGCATAAATTTGGTATTGCAAGAAAAGAAAAAAGCTAAAATGCAAAATATTTCAATCTTATAAGGTAATTTTAGGAAAAATACATAACAAAAGTTGTGTAGCAAAAATTGAAATAAGCACCAACATATAATATCTCAAATTTTTGAGTGCATTTTTGAAAAAAATATAAATTTGGTATTGCGAGAGGGGAAAAAAGCTTAAATGCAAAATATTTCAATTTTATAAGGTCATTTTTGACAAAAGATGCATAAATTTGTTATTACAAGAAAGTTTTTTTGAAAATACATATGAATTTAATGTCTCTAGCATAAACATATGCCTCGATAAAATACCCTTTTCGGAAAGATTTATTAAGAATATAATCATTAATGTGACGTAAGCATGGAATGTATAAATAAAACAAAAGAACGCTATAATTTATAATGGCATTTTGGTTTAATTTATTATCAAAAATGGATTAAAAAGAAGTCCTCGAGTTTTCATACTTTTTGCTTAAAGTTAATTTCGTCATATCACGTGTTTTGAAGTGACCAATCGTTGAGAGCAATCCGAAGCTGCCACGAAGTTCACTTCAAGTGCACTTTGCGATCACTCCCGCGAACGCATCTTCTTTTCAAGTGCACTTGAAAGTGGTCACAAGTTCACTCTAGGCTGTCATGGAATCACTTTCAAGTGCACACGAAGTGCACGCGAGGAACGCTTTTGGAGTGCACTTGGATGGAATGTTGCGTCAGCACCCAACTGTATTTCTCGCAGTCTTTATTTCTAAAAAATGGTAAGCATATTTATTATATACCGAGAGAAAATGTATTTAACTGATAAATTGGTATCGGTTTAGCTCTGGATCTGCCTATTGCTGAGATCTGATTTCATACTGGAAGATAAAATTCATAAAAAATGAACCATTTCATCGTTTTTTTTTAGTACGTTTATATGTTAACCTTTGGCTCGCTACCCTCCGTTCTAATGCCCCACTACCTTTTGAACAGAGCTCGCTACCTTCCAGTTTTCTTTTATAATTTTCGGTGATATTTCAAAATACAATTTTATGAAGGAGAACTATATTATTATTTAAACACTTTCAAATAAGATATTCCTTAAAACATAGCCTTTCAACAAACGTAAACTATATTTCCGCAACATATTTCATCTTCGTCTGCAATGTTTTGATTTACCTGAGCTCTCTACCCTCCGTTCAAAAGCTCATCCCTCATCTTCTATTGTACAGCTTTCTATGGGGTGTTTTTTGTTAAGGTCAGACTTTGAGAGCTGTGCAGTTTTATGGACTTACGAAAATTTTATGTTTACTATCAATAAAATTTTCAAAGATAAAAATTTTAAAACCTTGAAATATAACATTGTCCATAGTGGGATTCGAACCAGGGTCGTCTACTTTACTAGACTTCTACCTTACCTATTACACCACGAACTCGTTGGAATTGTCATGTTAAAAATCGTATATAAAAAAATCTTTGTGGGGCACAATATGGATATATATATTATTATTATAGTATAGAATATTTATTTCATGACATTATAAGCATGGAAATAATTTTTAAGAATGTATAAAGGTTTTCCTTCACTTAATATATTAGCTGGGATGTTAACTAGTTACAGTCCTTGTATCAGTAGCCGTTACTTATTGACGGATTGTTGACTGATTGATGACGGATGACTGATTTTTTACTGATCGATGACGGATCCATGAATAACGGATGTGTACGTATTTTACGGATGCAAACGTATTTTACTGATCGCATTCGTCAATTACGTGTTGTATCAATCAGTAAATCACGTATGACGGAAACGTAAATATTTGGAATTTTTAGGCAAAACGAATAAACATAATATTATTCTCGTGTGTTTCCAGGTTGTTAGATACATCTTTTTCGAATATAAAGAAACAGTTTGGTTAAATTACGAATGCTGTATTTAAATCGTTTACGTGTTTTTGTGATTGAGAACTGGGTATTTAAACTGCATAATACAAGTCTGCGTTTTAGACTCGATCGTTGAAAATGACGAAAACAATATTTTTTGCAAATTTTATTCATCATATTCTTTCAAAGGAGTTTTATATTTTGCACAAAATAATTTTAATGAATTTTGACATATTTAAGTCTTGAAAAGTTAGATTTTTAGAGTGCGGTTTAAACTCTGTCTATAAAAATTGCCAAAACAATTTCAAATTTTTTGAAAATTTTATTCATCATATTCTTTCGAAGGAATTTTTTATTTTGCAAAACACAATTTTAATGAATTTTAGCACCTTTAAGGGTTGAAAAGTCAGATTTTTAGTGTGCGGTTTTAACTCTGTCTATAAAAATGACCAAAACAATTGAAATATTTCAGAAATCTTATTCATCATATCCTTTTGAAGGAGTTTTATCTCTTGCGAAACACAATTTTAATGAATTTTAACATATTGAAGGTTTGAAAAGTTAGATTTTTAGTCGTGGTTTAAACTCTGTCTATAAAAATGACCAAAACAACTGAAATTTTTTGAAAATTTTATTCATAATATCCTTTCAGAGGGGTTTTATCTTTTGTGAAACATATCTTTAATGAATTTAAACATATCGTTAGATTTTTAGTCTGCAGTTTAAACTCAGTCTGTAGAAATGACCAAAACAATTTTAATTTTTTGAAAATTTTATTCATCATAACCTTTCGAAGGAGTTTATATTTTGCAAAGCACAAGTTTTATGAATTTAAGCATTCTTTTAGGTTGAAAAATCAGATTTTTGGTGTGCGGTTTAAACTCAATCTTTAAAATGACCAAAAGAATTCAGTTTTTTGAAAATTTAACTTCATACAATCCTTTTGAAGGAGTTTTTTATTTTGCGAATCACAATTTTATTGAATTTTAGCATATTTAAGGGTTAAAAAGTTAGATGCATAGTCTGCGGTTTAAACTCAGTCTATAAAAATTGCCAAAACAATTTAAATTTCTTGAAAATTTTATTCATCATATCCTGTTGAAGGAGTTTTATCTTTTGCGAAACACAAGTTTAATGAATTTAAACACATTTGAAGGCTTGAAAAGTTAGATTTTTAGTCTGTGGTTTAAACTCTGTCTATAAAAATGACCAAAACAATTGGAATTTTTTGAAAATTTTATTCATCATATCCTTTCGGAGGAGTTTTATCTTTTGCGAAACACACCTTAAATGAATTTTTACATTTTTAAGGCTTGAAAAGTTAGATTTTTTGTCTGCAGTTTAAACTCAGTCTGTAGAAATGACCAAAACAATTTAAATTTTTCGAAAATTTTATTCATCATATCCTTTCGAAGGAGTTTTATATTTTGCAAAGCATAAGTTCAATGAATTTAAGCATTCTTTTGGTTTGAAAAATCAGATTTTTGGTGTGCGGTTTAAAGTGAAACTTTAAAAATGACCAAAAGAATTCAGTTTTTAGAAAATTTTACTTCATACAATCCTTTTGAAGGAGTTTTTTATTTTGCGAATTACAATTTTAATGAATTTTAGCATGTTTAAGGGTTGAAAAGTTAGATGCATAGTCTGCATTTAAACTCAGTTTATAAAAATTACCAAAACAATTCATATTTCTAGAAAATTTTATTCATCATATCCTTTTGAAGGAGTTTTATCTTTTGCGAAACACATTTTTAATGAATGTAAGCATTCTTTTAGGTTGAAAGATCAGATTTTTGGTGTGTTGTTTACACTCAATCTTTAAAAATGACCAAAACAATTTAAATATTTTTGAAAATTTTACTTCATACAATCCTTTTGAAGGAGTTTTTTATTTTGCGAATCACAATTTTAATGAATTTTAGCATGTTTAAGGGTTGAAAAGTTGGATGCATAGTCTGCGGTTTAAACTCAGTTTATAAAAATTGCCAAAAATTTAAATTTCTTGAAAATTTCATTCATCATATCCTTTCGAAGAAGTTTTTATCTTGTGAAACACAATTTTAATGAATTTTAGCATACTTAAGGGTTGAAAAGTCAGATTTTTAGTGTGCGGTTTAGGCTCTGTCTAAAAAATGACCAAAACAATTGAAATATTTTAAAAATCTTATTCATCATATCCTTTCAAAGGAGTTTTACCTTTTGAGAAACACACCTTTAATGAATTTTAACATATTGAAGGTTTGAAAAGTTAGATTTTTAGTCTGCGGTTTAACTCAGTCTGTAGAAATGACCAAAACAATTTAAATTTTTTGAAAATTTTATTCATCATATCCTTTCGGAGGAGTTTTATATTTTGCGAAACACACCTTTAATGAATATTAACATTTTTAAGGCTTGAAAAGTTAGATTTTTAGTCTGCGGTTTAACTCAGTCTATAGAAATGACCAAAACAATTTAAATTTTTTGAAAATTTTATTCATCATATCCTTTCGAAGGAGTTTTATATTTTGCGAAACACAATTTTAATGCATTTAAGCATTCTTTTAGGTTTTTGGTGTGCGTTTTACACTCATTCTTTGAAAATGACAATAAAAAATTCAGTTTATGAAAATTTTACTTCATACAATCCTTTTGAAGGAGTTTTTTACTTTGCGAATCACAATTTTAATGAATTTTGGCATATTTAACGGTTGAAAAGTTAGATGCATAGTCTGCGGTTTAAACTCAGTCTATAAAAATTGCCAAAACAATTTAAATTGCTTGAAAAATTTATTCATCATATCCTTTCGAAGGAGTTTCTTATTTTGCGAAACACAATTTTAATGAATTTTAGCATTCTTAAGGGTTGAAAAGTAAAATTTTTAGTGTGCGGTTTAAACTCTGTCTATAGAAATGACCAAAAACAATTGAAATATTTTCAAACTTTTATTCATCATGTCCTTTCAAAGGAGTTTTATCTTTTGCAAAAACACAATTTTAATGAATTTAAACATATTTAAGGCTTGAAAAGTTAGTTTTTAGTCTGTGGCTTAAACTCTGTTTATAAAAATGACTTAAACAATTTAGTTTTTTGAAAATTTTATTCATCATATTCCTGTCGAAGATTTTGTTTTATTTCATGAATCACAATTTAAATGAACTTTAGCATATCTATTGTTTGAAAAGAAGGATTTCTCAGTCTTTCGTGTATCATTTGTTTTGTTTTTTTTTATTTGTCATTCCATTTTTGTTTCGCTCTTCGTTGCATTCCTGTTATTGTCTAACAGTTAACGTTTAACCAGTTGTGTAAATTATTTTAATATTGTTTTTTTTTTAACAAATTTAATTTGTCTATTTTCGACGATTGGTCAAATCAGATGTGCATTCGAACAAACTGTATTATATACTGTACATTCCCTAACGTATAGGCAGAAACATCAAGTAAATATAATATTAACCTTAACGTACTGATTAAATATACCTAGGGTCTTATAATATTTTTTATTATATTTCAATTCTAAATGAAATGAAATTATCATTTCGCGAAATGTATTAACTTGAAAGATGACGTAAGGCTATCAATCAGTCATTTACGGATAGGACCGATCAATCATCCGTCAGTCACGTAATTTACGTATTGTATCCGTCAAATACGTGAATTACTTTTCATATCCGTCAGACTTTGGTGGATTGTTGACTAATCAATCACTGATCGTTGACGGCTGACGGATCGCTTAATGGTCGCTCTTTTAGAAACGGCTACTGAAACAAGGACTGTATAACACTCGGACTTGGTGTGTCCGTATAAGCTCACCTCTCCGGCCTCCGGCCGTCGGGGTGATCTCATAACAGACACATCTCGTCCTAGTGTGATAACTATTACATACACTGTTTCTATTTGTGTGTGCTTGATGATTAAAAGCTTGATTTTTTTTCTATTCATTGAAATATATTTCTCCAAGTATTTGTTTTACACTTGCATCGATTCGCTTGTTATGTTGTGAAGGCTTTGAATATTTCTCACATGTAACAAAAAGGTATTAAAGTAATCGAGGGGATGGTTTAACCTAGTATGATTCGACAGTTCATTTTAAAATTAGACGAATATTTTCCTTCTGTGAACTTTATTCTCAGTTCTACGTGGGGGATTTATTTCATATCAAAATGTTCGATGCACGAACTTTTAGCATATCTTCATAAAGAAAATGTTGGTGGAAAATTTTTCAATTTCAGTGTCAGTAAATCTTTATTGTTTATTACACATAATATGGAGTCAATATTGCACAGCTAATAAGCTACCGTATAAACAACATGGATTCGGAAAATATATATATATATATATATTGCTTCACAAGTGGGTATGGGACTTTCATAATTTGTAGTAATTGTAATTCATAGCGGCTTTCATAGTTTTCATGGGAAATATTTATTCCCATGGGTACAATCACGTATTTTCCGTTAGAACCTCAATAAAAGTTTAATTGGAAATATTTAATATTCCCATTGAATGTAATACTAATACAAACTTCATATGGAAAAGTGTGATTATCCTTTGAGACTTACTGACCTTGTCTACATTGAGGTTGATGAATTATGAAGATCTACGCTTTGTTTGACCAATGTGAACCGTGAATACCATATGTTCTGCTCGAAGAATAATAGAAATGGCGAAATATTGATTGCACAATGTACAAAAATCGTCGAGCGTCCCTTTTTTTCTTGTATAAAGGATCCAATGAATACCTGTGTATTCTTTTTCCAATTTATTTTAAGTCCTAT
Organism: Modiolus philippinarum; assembly: GCA_002080025.1. Lineage (NCBI taxonomy): Eukaryota > Metazoa > Mollusca > Bivalvia > Mytilida > Modiolidae > Modiolus > Modiolus philippinarum. Next base: position 4,413 of record MJUU01065108.1, on the reverse strand, counting down.
CACTTCATTTATGCCATCTGAGAAAGTTTTATTAATACCATTATAACTGCCTCACCTTTTGCAACGTCCTTCCAAGTGTATAAATTAGTGAAGGAAAGATAACGGGAAACACTTACAATGGCCGAACATTACAATCACACGCCAAAATCTACCAAGGAACTAAACAAGAAAAACAATAAAATGACAAAAGACAAACAGAGACAACGATAGGAACCCGGGGTAGCCAGACTTGGCACCGGCAATAGCAACAGCTAGCGGTAGCGTTAAACCGGTTTATGGTTACCCAAACCTCCCCTTTCTCTATCCTGTTTCCCCATAGTATAATAAACGTACAAATAAAACCCAATACAGGTAGACCACTAACTCCAAGACCACAATCTTGAAAAGGAAAGAATAAGACAAAACGTCCTTTAGAAAGATAGTCAAGGAGCGCTTGCCGCTCAACTGCCGGCTAGCTCAAGGAGCCTAGTCTGCTGATAAAACACTGTCGCACTTGGGAATTAAAATCAATTTCAAAACTTCCCAAAGGGTTTGGTAAAGAATCATCTTGGATTTCAGTAGACATCGACAGCATCAGTGAGAGGCCAGTAAAACTGTAAAATCTTCAGGTCATTGGATCCCAAAGCCAATTTAACGGAATCATGAAGAATATCTTGTCAATAACCCCTATTACGTAAAGAATGTTAGTTACGTCCCCGATTTTCTGGATTTTTTTATCAGTTTTTGACATTTTAACAACATTTCCGTAAAAACGAGGGTGAGAAATGCCCTTAGTAATAAGCTGTGTGCAATTCGCTTTATATTTAGATATCAAATGTTCATATTTTCTATCAAACTTTTTTAAAGTGTTTATCAAATAACTAAATACCGAAGTTACTGTGAATTTACTTTCTGCATATGCGCATTTCGACAATTTATGTCTCATCAGTGCAGATAAAATCTAAACATTTGGAAGACAATTCATGAAATCTGTAACCTTGTTGTAAAAGTTTGGATGTGATAGTAAGATTACGTTCAGTAAAGTCGTCAAGAGTAGAACAGACGCGTGCAAATCTTAGCAATTTAGATATATACACCCGTATGATGGAGCTTCAGGAACGTCGCCATCAAGAAAAGGGAAATTAGTAATAGTGCAATCAAAATCAACCCTTTTATCATAAAGTTTAGTTTTAATTTTTCAGAGTAAACGAGGATAGTTAGATCGAGAAATGGGCAGTATAGCTGTATTAAGGTTCGGTTCTAGCGGATAAATAATATCGACATAGTCTAAAAAACTGGGGTTTGTCAATAGTAAGGATATCGTCGATATACCTGCTGTTGTATAGAACAGAAATAGAAATAAGTTGATCACTGTTTTGCATGGTTCCATCCTGTAGTTTTTTCGTGAAGTTCCGTTCCTAACAGACCAGGAAAAGATCTGCAATGAGACGTGCAAAGGCTGTTTATTAAGTTTTTATTGCTAAATCGTCGATATTTAACCTGTACGTTTGCAATGTACGAGAAAACGATATTTTTATTCGTTTCTGTCTGTTAAATAGACAGAGATATTGTCCAACATGTTACAAGATAACATAGTTACGTCGTTGTTTTGTCTTGATTGCAACTCTTATATCGTCACAAAATGTTTAGAATGTAACAAGAATATTTTCATGTAAATTATACAGACATCAGTAAATATGCAGTTTCTAGATTTATATTATACAGATCAATTGTTATACTTTATTGTATATAGATATTTGTAAGATAGTGAACTATCTTTTTGAGTTTTGTATTAAATTTTATACATTTTGATTTACATATTATGATATATCTAGTGTTTTGATTTGTACCCATGAAACCATTTGAAGTGATTGTTGTGCAATGCTATCCTGTTGCCAGGACAACTGACAATGGCATTCCCATGATTCTACTGCTTTCTGACCTTTTTTGTGTCTCAACATTGTTTCTATATGTTTGGAGCATCCGAAAATCAAATGAGTAATATGTCATATTACCCCTCTCCCCCACCGACTATTTTTTTCGTTCCTCAAAAAATAGTCGGTAGTGGAGAGGGGTAATATAACATATTACTATTGTGTTTAAAAAAAAAAGACAGTCGTAGGTGTTAAAAAGCTACGCAGAAAAAAAAGTTATAAAAAAATTAAACAGCCGGGAGTACACCGAAGAAGAAATTCTAGTGCGGGTCTAGCACAAATAAAAAAAAAAATCCGGAAGTTCAGCGAATAAAATTTCTAAAACACAAATGAAAAAAATTTCCCCAGTGCGACCCAACCTCGAGAAATGGTAAAATGTAAATTGTGATTTTTAATTAATTCTATCAATATAGTCTAGTAATAAAACGGATCAATACGACTACAACTTAAATTGCTTTTTACATTTGTGAAGTGCTATTCAATAGGACATGAATTTTAAATACACTAAATCGATCATTGCAAATATTTACCTGGTTGTCAAGAGAATGTTTACACGTTATAACTTAGATGATGTTGTCGTCTTTAATAGCTTGAAAAAAAATAGAAAATTCATCTAAATTGTTGGATTATTTAAGAAATCCAAATTAGTGTATTTCATGGATGTGGTTAACGGAACAGTCTGTTATTATTACTGAATATTATAAAGAAGAAATGCCTCAATTAATTGGAATATATCTATTGCATATCGACTATATACAAACATTATGTATCGGACTTGGTAACGGCGCTCCAGCTAGAACGCCAAAGATCAATAATCAATTAACAAACATACAGTGATAGAACTGGCATTCTGCCAAACCCGCTCTCCAGCTAGAACGCCAAAGATCAATAGTCAATTAACAGACATGTTTTACCTGAATCCAGAACGCGAAAGATCAATCAATTAACAGACATGTTTTACCATCAACAGTGATAAAACTGGCATTCTGCCAAACCCGCGCTCCAGCTAGAGCGCGAAAAATCAATTAACTTTTCTGTTTTTACACATAATCAGTGGCTGGGATAACTTTGTATATATATTCCGTATAAGGAGTGACTATTTTACAATGCTATTTAGAAACGGTAATGCATAACCGGGGTAGTTTCCTAACAATATCGGTGTTTGATTATTAATTTTGGAGAGTATTATTGTTTTTATGTCTTGTCTTTTTGTAATAAAGTATTTTTAATGTCAAATGAAAAATTTGTTTAAACTGTAATTAACAAAAAATACCCTTAAAAATGAAGCAACCAACAGCCCCAGATTTACCATTATATCCAGAATTACCTACAGAAGATGGACAGAATTATAGACTACAAAAAATAACAGAAATAGAAAAAACGTTAATAAATGAGAGAGATAAACGTAAATCATTATACAAAAAATATAAGCGTGGAATAAATGCTACTGGCGGGGTTGATACAAGTCTTATTTCAGCCTCTGTTGTTTTAGCAGGTGTAGGAATAGCTTTTCCTATATTGTTACCAATGCAAATTACAGCTGTTGTATGTGGCAGTTTAGGTGGTTTAGTTAAACTTATTAGACGTAAACTTACAACAAAATCAAAGAAACATTACCAAATTAAAACAATGGCAGAATGTATACTAAACAGTATAAAAAATGTAATTTCAAAATCTTTGACTGATGGACAAATAAATGAAAATGAATTTAAATCAATTTTAGATGAATTAGATAAATATAATGAAATGAAAAAAATATACATAAAAAACAAACACAAACAAGAATGAATGATGAAGAAAGAAAAAAATTAATAGAAGATACAGAAGCAAGAGTAAGAAATGAAATTTAAAAAAAATGGAAAATTTCTAATTTTCTTTAACAAAATTACTATAGTAAATGATCCACCTCCGAAATATGAATAAAAAATTTTGTTTGAAAAATGGCTGAAGGAGGAGAAATTGAAATGAAGGATTTAGTTAGACAGGATGAGTATGATAATGATAATGAAACAGAAACTTCTTTTCAAAATGATATGAAAGAGTTTCGCCAGGATATAAATGAAAATCACGAACAATTAAAATATTTATCATCAGAAGATAAACCAAAACACATGAGTAAAATGATAAAAAATTGGTAAAAAGATTTTACGAAGTAAATGAAGAATTGAATATAAATAAAGATCGCAAAGATTTCTTTTTATGGGTAGATGATAAGAGAAGACCTATGTTATATGTAAGAGATGGTTATGGTAAAGAAATTCCATTAACACATTACCAAACAGGAGTATTAGAATTTTATAAATTTAGCACTCTTAAAAATTATCACGGTGTTAATTTCATTAGAAATGTTTTAGGTGTTGACCGTTATAATATAACTAATCAACATATAAATGATGTTGAAAATAGATTAGAAAAACTAAACCAAGAAAATATTCCTTCAAAATATGTAACATCCCAACAAGAGGCGGAAGAACTATTAGAAACAGCAAGTAATGCGACA